>CAUYRT010095290.1:0-50344 GCA_963574885.1 Lepilemur ruficaudatus
TGGCGTCAGCCTAGCTCACAGCAACCTCAAACTCCTGGGCTCAAGCGATCCTTCTGCCTCAGCCTCCCAAGTAGCTGGGACTATAGGCATGTGCCACCATGCCCGGCTAATTTTTTCTATATATTTTTAGTTGTCCAATTAATTTCTTTCTATTTTTAGGAGAGACAGGGTCTTGCTCTTGCTCAGACTGGCTTCAAACTCCTGATCTTGAGTAATCCGCCTGCCTCGGCCTCCCAGAGTGCTAGGATTACAGGCGTGAGCCACCGTGCCGGCCAAGGATTGTGATTTTAAGCTAAAGGCACTAGGAAGATGTTGATGAAGATCAAACAAGCAAGAGGAAGGCATGAGCTGATTTATGTTTTTAAAAGATGACCTGGGAGTGAGATTATAGGCAAGCAGGAGCGGAAGCAGAAAGGCCGGTTAGGGAGTTATTATGATAGTTCAGGAGAGAGAGCAGATGAACCTTTGGGAGGGCGGCGGTTATTGGGGTGAACAGAGGCTACAGTATGAATGTGTGCCCCCCAAAATTTCATATGTCGAAATCTAATCCTTAATGTGATAGTATTAAGAGGTGGGATATTTAGGAGTTGATTAGATAACAAGGGCAGAGCCCTCATGAATAGGATTAGTGGCCTTATAAGAGAGACCCGAGGGAACTGTTTTGCCCTTCCACCATGTGAGGAAGTAGCGAGAAGGTGCTGTCTATGAACCAGAAAGGAGACCCTCAGCAGACACCAAATCTGCTGGCACCTTGATTTTAGACTTCCAGCCTTGAGAACTGTGAGAAATAAATGTTTGTTGTTTATAAGCCACTCAGTCTGTAGTCTTTTGTTATAGCAGCACAAACAGACAAGATAAGAGCCTAGATTCTAGATGCATTTTAAGGTAGGACAACCAGAACTTGCTGATGTGTAGGATTTGAGGAGGGAAAAAGTGAGGAGTTTCAGATGACTCCTGGCTTAGGTTTGAGTGGCTGGGTGGAGGGTGAGCCAGTTCCTGGGATGGGGCCGACTGGAGTGATGACCAGGGTTTCAGCACAGAAGACATCAAAGCAAGAACTCTGTGCTGCCCCAGACATTGAGGTCTTTGGATCCTTATCTGCGAAGAAACTCTGGGTTCTCTCTGCAACCCAAGGACTTGACTCCTTGTAGAACATCACTGTAATCCTACTTCAGTCACCTCAACCACCTCTCCCCTCAAAACCCACCTTCCCATCCCTTACAATGCTTAGAGGTAGAAGCAAGAAGCTCAATTTCTGCTCTACAGCCCAGGACTGTTCCCCTCCCCTCATCCACAGTAAAAATAAAATCTAGGGTTGGAAATCACCAAGACAGCAGCTGTGGTTCAGCCCCAGGGCCAGCCTGAGGACACCTTTGCAGGAAGCTGTGGGAACAACCATAGGCAGAAAGAAGCTATCTGACTTGCATAATGTCTAAGAGCAGAGTCTCTGGAGTCAGGCCTGGTTTTGATTCTCAGTTTCATGAGTTAAGGTGTTACCTTGGGCAGACTATATAACTTCTCTAAGCCTTAGTTTCCTCATCTGTAAACAAGGAAAAGAACAGTAACTATCTTATGGGATGGTTCATGAGGTCTGAATGAGGTATTGCATATTAAGGATTTAGCACTCTCTTCCTCATCCAGTCTAATCTCCTCTTCCTCATCTGGTCTCCTCTTCCTGGTCCAGTCTCATCTCCTCTTCCTTGTCTGGTCTCATCTGGTCTGATCTCCTCTTCCTCTTTTGCTCTCATCCAATCTGGTCTCCTCTTCCTCATCTGGTCTGGTCTCCACAATAGATCTCTTGAACTTATTCCTTCTATCTAACAGGAATTTTGTATCCTTTGATCAACATCTTCCCCCACCTCCCCCTGATCCTCAGCCTCTGGTAACCACCTTTATACTTTCTACTTCTGTGAGTTCAGACCTTCAACATTTTTTCCTTAGTCATGGTAAACGCTTACTAGCTGCCTCTCCTCTTCCACTGTCTGCATCTTCCACACTGTTTCCAGTGGCATCTGTCTAATACACAAATTGGACCATGTTACTCCCATGTCCACAATCCATCAATGGCTTCTTAGTGCCTTAAAGTTCAAATTCCTTAGCATCTTACAACAGCCACCTGCCATCTACCATCACTTACTCTTCTCCCATTTCTACCCTAAGCTTGGCTTTACCAACCTATCATACATGTTCTAGCCTTCCCTCGCCCAGGCCCCAAGCCTTTGCATATACTCGCTGTCTGAAGCAAAGGTCGGTCCTCTGCCATTTCACCTGCCCAACTCCTACTTAGTCTTCAAGGCTCACTTAACCATACTACCCATCCTTTCCCCACAGTAAGAAAACTGGGGACATGTCCATCGTAATCTCTATAATGCTATATGTTATAATAAATTTTTGAAATAATAAAGAGTGTGATTGCAAAATTTTTCAATAATATAAAAGTATAAAGAAAATATCCTTCCCAGCTTTCCCCAGCCCCACTCTGCCCTCTAGAGAGAACCACTGTTAGTAGTTTAGTGTGGTTTCTAGACCCTTTTGTCTGCTTTACCAACATATAAATAATGGAATCTATATATGAATATGGTTCAGCAGCTTGCTTTTTTCTCATTTCATATCTCATGGGCATCTGTGCATGCCTGGGCTTAAAAATCTACCACATTCTTTTTAAGCAGTTGCCTTTTTGTAAAGGAGAGATCAAGGAAAGAAACTGACTTTCATGTCTCTAAGGTTCTTTACAAATAAGTTAGAGAAACTTTGTTTAATGTAGAAACTTGTCTTATTTTTATCTTTATTTTATGTCCTTGCATACAATATCTATACTGTTTTTCAGGAGTAATTTCAAGCAAAACTGACATATATTATGCATTTATGTATTTATTTATTTGTATCAACTCTTCCATCTTAATGCATGCTTTTTTGTCCTGTGACCCTTTGCCACCCACTTCTAATGGCGACCCATTTCTTAATTTGATACATTTGAATCCAACATTAGCATCTTTCAACAACATCATTGACTTTAATTTTCACAGTGAGTCTTTGAGCTAAGCAGGATATAATTACTCCTATTTTACAAAGGAAGAAGTTGAGGCTTAGAGAAAGTCACTAACTACCAACTGAGTATCTGTCACACCACAGTGTCGCCTTGCCATGTCCTCCCACTGTCTCCTGGTTGCTGAGGATTCACCATTGTGATGTTCCATCAGAAATGCTCAGAGTCCCTGTATCTTTACCCTTTGACATTGAAAAAACATAGTCTGTTTAGTTTTCTTTGGATGAATTAATTCACACTGGTATATTCACGTAAATAGTGACATGTGTTGCCTCTCCCACAGTTATTGTTATGGAAGTTGGTGAATCAATCTAAACAAATGAGAATCATGGTAGGAACTTTTGGAGAAAGTAATTTTAACAGGAATAAGCTTTGATGTGTCCTTAAATATTTTATATAGGAGATCCCTTTAATGCATGTCTCTGAATTAGGTCATAGCTATTGCTTATGTGTTAGGAAATCACAACTATCTCTACTATATATATAAACATATAAACGTTCTTGAATTGTTGGTATTTATTTTTCAAAAAAACCTCTCATGAAAATGACTAAGATATTTTCAGAAAGTACACCATTGGAACTTCTTTCTGTGCAAGTGCCATGAGACTCCAAGGATCTCATTTTAATTCTGTGCATCTGCAATTTTTATTGCTAAAATGGTGATTGAAAAATAAACAATTTTCTCAGGGGTCTTTGAGTTCTTCAGGGGCCATTTATTGTTTCAACAAGATATTCTCTTCCTAGTATGTGCACATCATTATTGTTTAATAAACAATGAGGACCCAAAGAGGAATAAGACTTGCCCCTTCCAAAGAATTTGCCTTCTCTTCCTTATATCTGAATGAAAGCATGATTTTTTTTCCCCAACAAGAATATTAGTAGTGAAATCTCTAATCTATTTAGAAAGGTGAATTTTTATTGAGCAAAGAACTAGACTACATTCTTATCAGTCTGCTTTGTTTTATCCCTGTGATATTTTTGAATCTGTGTAGAAAGATGGTCAGTGACTGGGAAGAAGGCAGTGCAGTTTCTGGATGGGTGTGAAGGCAAGTCAACAGCACCTGTCCTCTGAATAGGCAATAGGAGCTGGGGAAATGAAAGAAGGGCATGGGCGAACTAATTAGTACATCAGAGGACACCAAGAAATAGCTCCTCTGGTTTGCTGTAAATGAGATTTAATGAACTTTAGAAAATAAACAAAAAAAGAGAATCTTAGAATTCCTTAGAGATATGTCTTCTAGTTTCCCTTGCAATCTCAGTTTGTGAATGAATCCCTCTTTAAATTATTTGTCTTATAATGATAATATCATTAATAATAGTTGCCATGATCATTTAAAGAATATCTACAAGAAGCCAGGCTTTGTGCTATGTGATATCCACTGATCCTATTCAATCCTTCACATAGCCTTTGAGGTAGGCACCTTGATCCTCAATAGTATCATTGTTTGCAGATGTGAATGCTGAGTGTCAAAGTGTTAACAACCTGTTCCAGGATGAAGTGCTAGACTGGGAGCAAGGAGTGGGGGGACTGGGGTTGGGGGGTGGGGAGGGGTCTGGCTCCATGGCCCTCTTTAACTATTTATGCTTGTTGACTTTTCCAAACCTGTGGGCAGAGCTGCAATGTTTTGGATGTGAAATGAGAGTAATAGAAAACTGAGGGTACAAATGAATGCCCTCCCCGACCTGCTGTGATTGAACACTCTTTTTAACATTAACAGCACTAATAATAAAATAAATATTCCCAGTGGCATCAGTTTGATATTTTAATGTGTTACTTATGCTAATTATCATTTAGTCAACTACATTTAATGGACACTCACTTTGTGGAACCCAATTAAATATTGTGTGCACTCACAAGACTTGGACTGAAAGCTCTTCCTCAATTATGTTTTTGCATATGTCATTTAATCTCTGTGTTTCTCCTTCTACAAAACATAGTTCCCCACAAATCTGCAGTTCATTCTTAACTGTTTACCCAGCATTGGATTGAAGGGAATTCTTTGGTCATATAAGATCTGGTTTTGGATCTGTTGTGGACCACTGTTGCTCTATGTAAGTTAGTTATTCTATCTTCCCATTTTTCTGCATTCGAAAAATGGATGTCTCCAAGCTAGTGAGCCAGAAACACACAGCTGTGGAGTTTGGTATACCAAACTACATCACATTGTCTGTGGCAGTCTGGGTCCTATTGGAGACAGAAACCACATAGTAGTTTAAACAGGGAAAATCTAATATAAGAATATTAAACTCTCATAAAAGAGAACCTGTAAGATATAGGAAAATGTAGATAGTATTCTAGGTCTGAGATAGAATCTCCAAGGAAGGACACATTTGGAAGGAGTTCAGACCTCTCGGATAAGGTGTGCTTTGGTCACCCAGTAGCAAAGAGGTTGGCTGGTGTGGAGTTGTGGGCAAACATGAGACAATCTTCTGGGGAGCAGTGCAGTGGAGTCTGGATGGCAGCGGGGGTAGAAGGCCTTCAAGTGCCTGGGATGCACTGGGGAGGGGGTTGGAAGAGAAGCTTCTGAGTGGCTGAAGGCAGGTTATGATCAGGCCAAGGCAAGATTGCAGAGGGATTGTGTCCTGCTTGTGTGGCTCGGGAAGGCTCCAACATGGCTGACCCTCACTGCCCTCCCCAACCTGCACTGCAAATTGTCTGAAGCCTCTTTCTATTGCAGTGCCCCTTCAATGCCCTCTGTGGACACAGCTTCTCATCACATTCACTTTATTTTTTTAATTAATTATTTTTTTTTTATTATTTCAAAATATTACAGAGGTACAAATGTTTTTGGTTGCATGTATCAATTTTGTTAAGCTTGAGCGTGCCCATCACCCAGATAGTGTTCGTTGTACCTGTTAGGTAGGTTTTTGCCCATCCCCTCCCCTCCGCTTGATTTCCACTCAGTTTTACTTCCATCTGTGCACACGTGTGCTCATTGGTTAGTTACAATTTAATAGCAAGTACGTGTGGTGTTTGTTTTTCCATTCTTCGGATACTTCACTTAGGATAATGGTCTCTAGTTCCATCTAAATTGTTGCAAAAGGCCTTAATTTATCCTTCCTCACGGTTGATAGTATTCCATTGTATACATACACCACATTTTGTTAAGCCACTCAAGAATTGATGGGCACTTAGGTTGATTCCACATCTTTGCAGTTGTGAATTGTGCTGCAATAAACATTCGAGTGCAGGTGTCTTTTTGATAAAGTGACTTCTTTTCCTTTGGGTAAATACCCAGTAGAAGGATCGCTAGATCAAATGGTAGGTATACTTTTGGTTCTTTGAGAAATCTCTATATTGTTTTCCATAGAGGTTGTATTAATTTGCAGTCCCACCAACAATGTAGAAGTGTTTCTTTCTCTCTGCATTCATGCCAGCATCTATTGTTTTTGGATTTTTTAATAAAAGCCATTCTCACTGGGGTAAGGTGCTATCTCATTGTGGTTTTAATTTGTATTTCCCTGATGATTAGTGATGTTGAGCATTTTTTCATATGTTTATTGACCATGTGACTATCTTCTTTTGGAAAGTTTCTGTTCATGTCTTTTGCCCACTTTTTCATGGGGTTGTTTGTTTTTTTCTTATTGATTTGTTTGAGTTCTTTGTAGTTTTTGATTATTAGCCCCTTTTTTGATGTATAGTTTGTGAATATTTTCTCCCATTTTATAGGTTGTCTATTTGCTCTGTTGATTATTTCCTTGGCTGTGCAGAAGCTCTTTAATCAAGTCCCATTTATTTATTTTTGTTGTTGCTGTGATTGCTTTTGGGGTCTTCCTAAATTCTTTGCCTAGGCTGATATCAAGAAGAGTTTTTCTAACACTTTCTTCTAAAATTTTCATGGTCTCATGCCTTAAATTTAACTCTTTTATCCATCTTGAATTAATTTTTGTGAGTGGTGAGAGATATGGATCCTGTTTCATTCTTCTGCTTGTGCCTATTCAATTTTCCCAGCACCATTTACTGAATAGGGCTTTTTTCCCCCTAGTATATACTGTTGTCTGCTTTGTTAAAGATCAGTTGGCTGTAGGCGGATGGTTTTATATCTGGGTTCTCTGTTCTGTTCCATTGCTCTATGTCTCTATTTTTGTGACAATACTATGCTGTTTTGGTTACTATGGCCTTGTAGTATATTTTGACATCTGGTAATGTGATGTTTCCAGATTTGTTCTTTTTGCTTAAGATTGCTTTGGCTATTTGGCCTCTTTTCTAATTCCAAATGAAGGATAGAATTACTTTTTCTAGGTCTGTAAAATATGGTGTTGGTATTTTGATGGGGATTGCATTGAAACTGTAAATTACTTTGAGTAGTGTGGACATTTTGACAATGTTGATTCTACTGATCCATGAGCATGATATGTTTTTGCATTCGTTTGTGTAATCTGCAATTTCTTTCCTCAGTGTTTCATAGTTATCCTTGGAGAGATCTTTCACCTCCTTGGTGAAAGATTTTTAGGTATTTTATTTTCTGTGTAGACTTCATGAATGGTATTGAGTCTTCAATTTGATTCTCAGCTTGACTGTTAGTGGTGTATAGGAATGCTACTGATTTGCGTACATTGGTTTTGTAGCCTGAGACTTTGCTGAATTTATCAATCAATTCCAGGAGTCTCTTGGTGGAGTCTTTGAGTTTTCTGGATATAATATCATATCATGAGCAAAAGGTGATAATTTGACTTCCAGTTTCCTGATTTGGATACCCTTTATTTCTTTCTCTTGCTTGATTTCTCTGACTAGGACTTCCAGCACTGTGTTGAATAGAAGTGATGACAGTGGGCACTCTTGTCTTGTTCTAGTTCTTAGTGGGAATGCTTTCAACTTTTCTGCATTCAGTATGATATTGGCTATGAGTTTGTCATAGATGGCTTTTGTAATCTTGAGATATGTTTCTTCAATGCCTAGTTTGCTGAGGGTTTTTTTTTAATGAAAGGGTGCTGAATGTTGTTGAATGCTTTTTCTGCATCTATTTAGATCACCATGTGGTCTTTGTTTTTGCTTCTGTTTATGTGGTTATTCACATTTATTGATTTACATATGTTGAATCATCCTTGCATTCATGGTATGAAGCCCACTTGGTCATGGTGGATTATTTTTTTGATGTGCTATTGAATTTGGTTTGCTAGTATTTTATTGAGGAATTTTGCATCTATATTCATAAGGGATATTGGTCTGCAGTTTTCTTTTTCTGTTGTGTCCTTTCCCAGCTTTGGTATCAAGATGATACTGGCTTTGTAGAATGAGTTGGGGAGGATTTTCTCTTTCTTGATGTTATGGAATAATTTCTGCAATATGGGTGCCAGCTCTTCTTTGTAGGTCTGGTAAAATTTAGCTATGACTCCATCGGGTCCGGAGCTTTTTTCTTCGTTTGAATATTTTTTTATTACTGCTTCAATCTTGTTACTTGCTATTGGTCTGTTCAGGAGTTCTATTTTTTTCCAATCAAGTCTTGGAAGGTTTTGGGTTTCCAGGAATTTGTTCTTTTCTTCTACATTTTCAAGCTTATGTGCATGGAGATTTTCATAGTATTCACAGATGATATTTTGTATTTCTGCAGTATCAGTTGTAATATTTCTTTTTTCAAAAGGATGCTGGCAATCAACCTTTATTTTTTTCCTGTTGATTAGAGAGTCAAAACCTTTGATATTTTGTCAGTGTATTATGAAATATTAATTCATCCATTTCTGAATAAAGTAGAACAATTTCTTGTCTGTATATTTAAAAGTAAATGAAAAGTTTAGAGAGACTCATATTTATAGAAGCATGTCCAATATTTATATAAGCAAAAGTAATGAAAACATTCAGTCTCTGGAAAACAATAAAGGGAATGCAATTCATCAACCCAGGGAATATTTCTTATGCTTGCTTTTCGTCTTCTTTCAATTCTCTTTCATATCCTTTTGTGTTGGAGCCTCTCGTCTATGTATGACCCTCCACCCCCAACACACAAGCAAAAGCCCACAAAATAAATCCTTTTTCATTCTGAACCTCAGAGTGTACCCTCTCATTTTCTTTCTCTTTCTCACTCTAGTTTGCCTTCTTTTTAATTTTACTCTCTTCTACTTACTTTTTCTTTTCTCCTTAGGCTTCTTTCTCTTTTCTTCTGCAATTTTTATGTTCAATTGTTCTCTGCCCATTTTCTTAATGAGCCTTACAAGCGTCCTTGAACTAGTTTGTCAGAGACAAAATCTCCCTAGAAGGCAGAGGTAGGAGGAGAAGTGAGAAAGGCCCCTCATTCTCTTCAGGAGGTGGGCAGGGAGGCTGGAACATTAACCAGTTAGAAATCTGACCCCCTTCACACTTGATTCTTGTCAATATTTGGTGGCTCATGCAAAAGATGAGATATTCAATATTTAAATCTTCTTTCAGAAGTTCCTGGAATTTACAACCTAAATCCACTCTATTCTTCTTTTGCTTTATCGGGCTGTACATAATTTCTCCTCGGTTTCTTGGAAAGTGCAGCCAGGTGAAGTGTGAGCACACATATATGCATTGTTCTCTGTTCTGAAAAACTTTAAACATCTGCATTTTCATTTAAACTCTTTGCCCTCCAGTCCCTCTACTATTTATAATTTGCAAGAAATTGTGCTCCGTAAGTAATTGTGTTCACAGTTCTATGTTCTTTTTATTTGTTCTTCTGCAAGCAACTGCAGGACTACCAGGGAGTGGCATCTGGGTGGGTGCAGAGATCCTGCTTGGGCTCAACCTGTCACCTTGGAGGCACATTAGATGGCACAAGATTCCATGCTATACTGTGAAGCAGGTTTTACTTACTCACCAACCAGGAAAATAAAGTTGCTAGTGTTTAAACACATCTTATCACTTCATTATTATTTTAGGGAGTATATAGGATTTTATAGCTTTAATGGAAATCAACAAGAATTTCTGAATGTGGTAGTCATTATTTATGAAATATTTTTACTTCCTTTCTCTTCCAGGCATATAGTAAGATTGTGCTTGCTGTGGAACAGATGACTGGCATTCCTGAGCCAGAGCATTTAGCTGCCAGCACAAGACTCTTTAGAGCTCTCTTTCCTCTTTGGCTTGGGGACTGGCCACATTTGACATGCTGGATCTTCTATCAACCATGTCCTAGAGTGGGAAGAAGTAAGGCAGAAACCTCTTTACTATGGGAAAGATGTGGCACCTACATGAGAAAGTAGCTTTTGTTTCTTAAACTACTAAGATTTGGGGTTGTTTGTTACTTAGCATAAGCTAGCTCATCCTGACCAATTCCTTAAACATGAATATTTCTCCTTGCTCTAATAATATGTATTTTTTTTTGCCTTGGATAAGTATCTTAACAAATTATACAATGTCAGTGCTATTGTGCAAACTTCCCCATTTTGTAATATTGTTGCCATTGTTTTTTTAGCAAACATTTATTGAATTACATAAATGGAATTATTTTTATAGCAAGGATAAATATTCATAGCCACAGATGGGGATCTTTGCTAAAAAAGTATTATTATGAGTCCTGAAGAGATTTAAAAAAAAAAGAAAAAATATTATTAGAGAAGGATGGGAGGAAGGTGAATGATGGGATGTTGCTTGGTTGGTACAATGTGTGTTGTTTCAGTGATGTATGCACTGAAGGCCGTCACTTAAAACAAAACAAAACAAACCCCTCAACTAGCTAACTAACTAAATTTATTACAAGGCAAAAAATATATATATTATTAGAGTGCTAAAAATCATCCCACATTTTCATATATTGAACTAATTCCAAATGTAGAGCTTTCTATTAACATATATCTTAACTGATTTTCTATATTAACTTCCAGGTGATTTCCTTCATTTGCTCTTCATTCACTCATCCATTCTTGGATTGATTCATTTATGTTTTTGTTCAATAAACTGTATTGAATGCGAGACACTGGGCTAGGCTGGAGATATCAACATGAATGAGACATAGTACCTATCACTATCCTTATAATTAAGTTACTAACCCATCCCTTGTTTAGAAAGACCAGGAATAATTAAAAGTACAGTAAAACAGGAGGTCATATATAAATAATTTGCATTTAAATATGTGCAATATGTTATGCATTATGAACTGGTCTTAAGCCAATTCAAGTAATTACAAAATGTTGTGCATTAGACTAGACAGGAAGCTTCTTGTTGGTTCTACCTACTTTTATTCCTTACAAATTTAAGATTGCTGACTAACTTGCAGTACTGTCAATATGTAGCTCTAGTTTTTATGGCTATTTGTTATAATCGAAATAATAAATCTGGAGACACAACAAAAAATTGGTGAATTGAAGAGGTAGATGACTTTGTTTTGTAAATTTGTTTCATTTGTGGATGCCAAATGAACTGATGTTGCATATTTTGCCATACATAATGGTGCTTCAAAATGCTTTCATGTTTAAGGAGCAATAGCGACCTCCAGTGGTTGAACTTACTCATTTCGGAGGTACTTGTCTCTCGTGGGAGAGCTTGCGGGTGTCCCATGTGTTCTGTTTCTGGATGGCTTTCCACCATTCAGTGTTCAGACTGGCTTTAAAGACCTGCAGATGATGTTTACCAAGGTAAAAATATGAATCGTGGAGAAACAACACAAAAGGAACACAGCCCTCATGGGTTGGGACCTACTAGGGAATAATACAGAGAGGAAAATACATTAGAAAATGTTTGCTATGTATGTGGTGATGAGTTTTCAAGGTAAGAAATGACCACAGATATGATGATAAGAAGTCTCTCCTGTAAACATCCCTCCTAGGCTGGTTTTTCGGTAAGTGCTTCTACTCAGGCTGATTTATTCATCATATCTTTTATGAAAGACTCTATATTTGCCATCCCCCACACCCCACATCTCAGTGATAGTCCTAAAAATTTTTGGAGTGTGACAAAATCTATTCTACAATGTGTGTCATACTTGAATGTCAGATTAACATTTGGGAAGAAAATATCATTCTATTATACTACATTGAATCATTTAAATATGAAATAAAAACTTGCTACTCTTTTCCTATATTTGCCACCAAGGATGCTCTTGGCTTTTCCAGGGAGGTTTTGAAAGACTTTTTATCCCATATTTCTGCCGAAACTTCACATAAAATTTTGTTAGCTCATGAAATCAGGACATAGCAGGCTGGCCTAGGTTCTAGGGGTGTAGTCATAAACTGTGGCCTATTGTGTTGATATCAAACCTGTCCCTTAATATCAGAATTATAAAGTCATCATAGTATAGTAAATTTGGCTCATACCAATAGGTACAGATGGGAAAGAAGGTATACAGGTTATCCTGCTTCCTACCTATTTTGTTTTTCATAATACACCTATAGAAAAGCAGTTGTGATTATGGAGGTTGAGAGGAATGGGAAGAAGAAAAGAGGGTATAGCACATTTGGTATTATTCCTCTGGTGAATGGCATTTTGTGTAAGCCAAGTGGAATTAATAATATTTCAATACAAGTAATATTTACCGAGTATAAAAAAGTAGGATTTAAAAATATTAGAGAAATTAAAAATTAGCTGAGAGATCATAGACCTCTTTCAAGAGCTATAGACGCACATAGATAATGACTTCCACTGACAGCAACAGACAAATGAAAGAATTCAATTTAATTTCTGGCTTACTTTTTAGAGGAAGCCATTTGAACCCACACACATACACACACAAACAAATTCATTAACCATCTGCTCTAAAGCCAAGCAGCAGAAACATAAGCTTTTGTCCAATATATTCGATAAATGTTCATGAGCACATTTCAATCCTCTGTGGGTACCAACGAAAAGCAAGAGAGCATCAGAAATGAAGAGAAAGCACAAGGCTCTGTGGTAGCTAATGAACAGTGCTCTCACTCCAGCTGGCTGGCTTGGAATCTGAGCATTACCTAGCACCAACGCAGATGGAAACTCTGGCTTTCTCATTGAAATTTGCTCATAGTTTTTAAACTAATATTATCCTTAACCTGAAGGTTAGTTTGAAGAGAATAGCTCCCATCACCCGTCACTCTTGGGAAGGCTCTCTTGGATACAGTGATTTTGATACAATGATCCTCTATCACTGGATAGTTGCAAAAGGTAGTGGAACTCAAGGCGAGGGCTGCAACCTGGATGAGCTGAAGATCACTCCTACCCCACTTCCAGACTGACCACTTTCCCCAGCGCCAAATGGACATCCAGTGAAGAGCCTTGGAAAAATTTTAATTTAAGAATTAAAAGTCTTGCTATGTCTACATTCCAACACTGTCACCGCCACTTTGCAGGATGAGCTGATCTATGCATACTGCGGAATGTATGGAAGTTAATAATGGTGTGCTTTCTGGCTTGCTGTGTCATTTTAAAGCACTCTGAGTTGCTTCAGAAGTCTTTAACACATGTGAGCTGTATTTAAGTCATGCTAGTTTTGAGTCTGTGGCCTTGTGAAGCAAAACCTGGGCAAAACCCTGTAGTTGGTTCATGAAAATTTTCCTTGTTGATGTTCTTATTGTTACAATTAATATTGACAGTTTAATTCTAGAAATGTGGATTAAATGACTAGATGTGAATAAATTCAGTTTTTCTATTTATGTTTACCTTTAAATTACACTTAAGCCTGATAAGTCAAGAAAAACACCTTACCCTTATGAACTATTTGTCTAGTTTTTGCATTACTAACTTTCAAGTTTTTATATTACTTTTTTATTGAGAAAACACAGAAAACAATAAAAAATAATAAAATTTTCATTAAGTTAGAAAGGATCATTTTGTTTTTGAAGTTTTTATTATTCTATTTTCATAATAAAATACCATGGCCCCATGGCAAAAAATTTTTTTTCTAGTGTGGCAGTCAATGTGTTTAGATGCAGGGCCCTCCCTATATCAATATTGTCTGCATGCATTATTCACCATTGAACAATCCTCAAGTATTTACTGAGTGCCAACGATGTGCCAGGCACCACGTTAGGTGTTGGGATAAGTTAGTGTGCCAACAAAGACATGCACATTTCCTTCTCTGTGCCTTTCCTTGTGCTGGGAAGGCTTCTATCTCTCTCATCGTATTTATTCTACCAGAACTTAAAGGCCAAGCCCAAGTGCACACCTTTCCTATGAAAATTTTATTCACTGCTGCTTCCTGGAGCATGTCTTTAACACGTGTCTGGTATTTAATTATACCCTGTCTATGCTTCCTGTTTCTCCCACTTCATCTACACAGTATGGCCATGTAAATTGCTCCATAACTGCTGCTGATTGATTGCTTTCTCCTTTACATCATAGTGTTATTATATAGACAAATGTGACAATAAAAAAGGGTGCTTCGGGCACATACAGCTGAAAAAAATGTAGTTAAAATTTTGACATCTGGTAAGAATATCCTGATCTGTAACAGGAAAATAAAAAAAAACAGCTCACTTGTCAAAGTAAAATAACAAAGGTTATGTAAACTGCTACAATTTCATAAGAAAGATAATGGTCCTCCTTAATTTGATTTGAAAATTCTGTATTTGTACCTGAACTGTGTTTAGTTCAGTCGCAGCCTCTGTACTTGAAAGTAGACAGTGTCTCTCAGTCTTACTCTTTGTTTCTGGCTTGTTACTACATGCCTGCGCCATGCAAATGTGTTTGATGTGTCCATAGCAATAACAGATGTTTAAAAAAAAAGAATACCCCTGCCAAAGAATTCTGGTTAGCTGTCTATCACATGAATTAATTCCTCTGAAAAATGGCTGTCTTCTCATTTGCTTTAATGGTGATCTGAGGTAGTTGATTTTTTTTGGAGGGGTCTTATGTTCATTAGTCCTCTGAGTATTTTATTTTGTTATGGACCATTAAAGAGCAGGGTTGATAATGTTCCATCATTATGCAATCATGCAGAGAATGAATTTCTCTTTTAGACAAATGGAGTTAAAATACTATTATTCTTTCCTCATTTTCTGCTCCAACTAATGGATTATTTTAAAGCCATAGGGCTATAGCATCATAAAAATCTTTAAGAAACAGTTTTAACAGCCTGAGCATGTTCTTATTTAATTTGTAACCAAAACATAAGAAGAAATTTTGTGAGTAAATTTTCAACTATTAGTGATTCCTTCTTTGCTCTCTCCTAGAGTGTGGTTCTGCCACAGTGCTCAACAAAACCTACACAGAGACTCACTTCCAGTTTAGGATAAAAATATTGCAGCATTCCAATTGGGTATTGCAATAAATAAATCCATATGGACAAGCCAAACTACTTGAATCAGGATGAATAAATTACTGTAGTTACCAGAGTTGTTCATTTGTATTTAAACCAACTAAATAGTAATGAATCAACACAATTTAAAAAGACTAAAGCTTAGAAAGATGATATGATTATTTCAATATTTTGTAAATGAAATAAATCACTTACAAAGCAATGCATAGTATTATTATTCAATGGTTTTGGACTTATCTATTTTAACAAAGGTTAAAAATAGCACTTTCATAATACCTTACACATACCACATATTAGGTGCTTAATATATTTCCTAACCAATAAATATTTTCACTGATGAACATATAACTTGTCAGAGAGCAATTATAAATAGTGAAGTGGCTAAGAGCATATACCCTGAGGTCAGGCAGTTGGAATTTGACCCTTATTACCTGTGTGGATTTGGGGAAATTGTTCAGCCTCCGTAGTGAGTTGAATAGTGGCCCCCAACAAGATGTGTCCAAGCCTGAACACTCAGGATCTATGAACATGGTCTTATTTGGAAAATGGTCTTTGTGGTTATAATCAAGTTAAGGACCTTGTGAAGAATTTATCCTGGATATCTGGATGGGTCCTAAGTCCAATGGCAAGTGTTTTTTTTTTTTTTTTCAGACAGAGTCTCACTGTTGCCCAGGCTAGAGTGCTGTGGCATCAGCCTAGCTCACAGCAACCTCAAACTCCTGGGCTCCAGCAATCCTCCTGCCTCAGCCTCCCGAGTAGCTGGGACTACAGGCATGCGCCACCACGCCCGGCTACTTTTTTCTATATATTTTTAGTTGGCCAATTAATATCTTTCTATTTTTACTAGAGATGGGTCTCGCTCTTGCTCAGGCTGGTTTTGAACTCCTGACCTTGAGCGATCCTCCCGCCTCGGCCTCCCAGAGTGCTAGGATTACAGGCATGAGCAACCTTGCTGAGCCATGGCAAGTATTTTTATAAGTGAAAGGCCATGGGAGATTTGAGAGAGGCACACAGAGGAGAAGGCAACGTGAGGACAAAGGCGGAGATCAGAGTTATGCATCCACTGGCCAAAAAACACCCGGGACCACCAGAAACTGGAAAAGGCGAGTTAAAATCTTTGCGGGGAGTGTGGCGCTGCCAACACTTGAGTTTGGACTTCTGATTATCAGATTTGTGGGAGAATGAATTTCTGTTGTTTTAAGCCACAAGTTTTGTGTGAATTTATTAGAGCAGCATTGGGAAGCTAGCACAACCTCCCTAATTTGGAATTTCCTTAACTACAAAATGAGATAATAATAACAACTTTAAAGAATTGCAGTGAGGACTGAGTGAGATGCTTAGTGAGGGTAAAGCGCTTGGCTCAGTGCGTGGCACATAGTAAGCATTCAATGGATTTTAGAACATATTATTACTATTGTTGCTGTTTGACTAATTAATTTCACAATAATGAAACTGAATGATGACTAAAAATACACAAATAGCAATAATTTCATTCTCCCTTAATAAATATTTAGAGCTTGTTGGCCTGCCATTTTCTGTAGATTTCACTTTTCTCTGCAGTGTACACAGTACGCAGCATTATTACTCTTCATTGGTGGCCCTCTGTTAATTACTAGAGATTTGGAGTTAGGAGGAAAATGCGTCTTTAAGGTCTCCTAACTCACTTCAACCTTCCTATAGAGTTTGTGATAATCAGGCTTAATGGGATTCCTCCCCTCCCCCCTTTTCCCTTCACTTCTCTTCTCGGAGCAATAAGTTTTTATGCCTGTTGGAATAGATATAAAATTTTTACCCCCCATCTCCACCCAGAAGTGACACTGACCAGAGAGCTCTAAGCCAGGCCACCAGACAATACCTTTGTTGTTAATATTCAATCACTGACCAGTAACCGATCATTCATTATTCTCATCTGCTCTTTCCATTTGAGTTCTTGGTTAAAAACTCTAATATCTAATAACCCAATACTTAGAACTATGCCAACTTGGTTTAGCAGGGTGTTTGGCATTTTGCTTCGCCACTTGATAAATGTTCACTGGATGGAAATGTTTGAGAAATCCCTGGCCTAGAAAAAAACACAATTGTTTGCTTCTTTTACTGTTTTTGTCTCTGGAATAAACATGAATGATTTTTTTTATGCTGTTGCTGCTTTTGAATCATGACCAATATCCACATATTCTTTGGCAAAAGGAGAATATATGTGAACTGTAAGTTGGGAGAATTTGACTCTTAGAAGTCTTTGGCAGCCTCTTTTTACATGCATGAAAGGGAGGATTCCTGCTCAGGGTCTTCTGACTTGGGGACTGAGAATTGATTTATGGTGGCTTTGCATCTGAAGACTGAAGCATGAAAGAACTTGTTTATAAGAGTGTTTGGAGGAGACAGGAGATGGAGGCAGAAGCCTGTCTGTGGGAGATGAGCCTTTTTCTCAGTGGTGCCTAGGGCCATGTTTTCTCTATCATTCTTCAAGTGTAGGCAGAGCTACATGGACAAGTCATCTCTTGTGCATTTAGATGCATAAAAATGACACCCACATGGGTGCAAAGGGATAACTCAATAGAATGTAGGTCATGAGTAATGACACTAAATGGGGAAAATCATGTTTATAAAGTATAAAAGCTACTGCATTTGTGAAATATCTATAGTTCTGAGAGGCTGTAGAAGCAGGTAGAGGATCAGTATTATTTAGAAGCATTGTAAGTGTTAACTTAGAATTCAAAATTAATGAAAATAACAAAGATGTCCTTTAATAGGTGAAAAGTTAAACAAATGTGATACATTCATGTATGGAATACTACTCAGCAACAAAAAGGAACAGACTATTTATTGCAGCACTATTCACAGTAACCAAGATATGGAACCTAAGTGTACATCAAAGGATGAATGGATTAAGGCAATGTGGTATTTATACACAATGGGGTTCTATTTGGCCAACAAAAAGAATGAAATTCTGTTATTTTCAGCAACACGGATGGAACTAGAGGTCATTATGTTGAGTGAAATAAGCTAGACACAGAAAGACAAATATCACATGTTCTCATTCATACATAGGAGCTAAAATGTGGACCTCATGGAGATGAAGAGTAGAATGATGGTTACGAGAGACTGGAAAGGGTCTGTGGGTGGGTAATGGGATGAAGAAAGGTTGGTTAATGGTGCAAAAGTACAGTTAGATTGAAGGAATAAGCTCTAGTGTTTAATGGCACAGTAGCATGACTATGGTTAACAATAATTTATTATATGTTTCAAAGTAGCTAGAAGAGAAGGTTTGGAATGTTCCCAACACAAAGGCATGATAAATGCTTGAGGTGATGGATGCGCTAACTACCCTGATTTGATCATTACACATTGTATGCATGTATCAAAATATCACATGTACCCCATAAATGTGTACAATTATTATGTATCAATTAGAAATTTTAAAAGAAACAGACTATTGATGTACACAATAGCTTGGATGAATCTCCAGGGAGTTATGCTGAGTTAAAAAAGTTAATTACTAAACTCACATACTATGTGATTCCAGTTGCATAACACTCTTGAAATGAAAAAATATAGAAATGGTGACCAAATTAGTAGCTACCAAGGTTAAGGAAAGGAAGGGGATGGAAGGGAAGTGGGTGTGGCTATAAAAAGGCAATATGAGGGGTCTTGTGGGATGGAGATGTTCTGTGTCTTGATTACACCATGTCAATGTCTTGGTTGTGATACTGTACTATGATTTCACAAGATAATATTGTTGGGAAAAACTAGGTAAAGGTTATATAGGATATATTTATATTATTTCTTACAATTTATGTAAATCTAAATGATCTCAAAATAAAAAATTTAATTACAAAATTAATTAATAATAGGGAGAGAATGTGAAGAAAGAGGAAATGCCACCAAATGGAGTGAGTTGCTTAGTGATGGTCCCCTCCTTCTTAGCTATAAATAGGAGGAAAAATTGTGTTAAACATTGCCTCCAATGTGTGTGAGAAAATACAGAATGGGAAGCTCAGGCATTTAATAACATTGATTCTGGTGGAGAAAGTAGCTTTATATACATAATTTCATCTGTAGCTGAAGACAGAACCCTAATATGATTAAATAGCACATTATCATGCATTATTTCTAAATTAGAGGTACTTTCAGCTGCATGATACTCTGTCATTTCTATTCTTCACTTTATGTAGATCAAAAACACTAGTAGTTGTATAAGAGAAAATCTTAGTTTAAGATGTGTTTACAATAGCACTAATACTCAAATTTAAATGATGCAAAATGAGGGTTATTTCTAAGAGACTGCTTTAAAATTTAGGTACTATATTTACTTAAATATAATACCTCGTCAAAGTGATGTAGAGTGATTTGAATGAAGAAGGTGGAAAATAACCTACTTAAACTTTAGCCACAATATAGTACACAAGCATGTCCTCAACATAAAAATATTTAACCTTCTAGAACTCTTAGATCAGGGAGAGATTATTTGTATCTATAAAATACATTTATTTTTCTGAAAAACCCTTTTGATTTGATTGCTTATGATAGGGCACACACAAACGTAAGAACATACCAATGTCTGAACCAACAAATAAATCTTCCTAGATTTCTGCAGCAGTTGTACTCATTTTTGTTTCTTTTTAGTGGGTGATCAGTTAGCTTGTGTTTCTTTCTGGTGACAATTTTATATGTCACATATGTTCTACTCAGCTGCATAGAGGCATCAAACCAAAATAACAGGTCAAAATAGCAGGGCATATTTATGGCCAGGCACTGTGCTTAGCATTTACACGGATTATCTCATGTACCCCCCACAATCACCCTGTGAAGAAGACTCCATTATTATCCCCCTTACACATAAGGAAGCGATGATACTTTTGGCTTTGATAGCTTGAATAAAGCCACACAGCCCCCTTGTCTATCAATTTGATGTGTGATTTAATGGGGCAATTTATTTTCTTTGTACCTATTTCTACATTTATGGAAAAGGGGGCTAGACTTAGTGCCACCTGACAGTAATCGTGGGTCACAGGGCTGGAGTAGAACCCAGACAGATTAGCTATGCTCATCCTTACTTTAGACAGTTCCCCTCCAAAAGTGAGAAGGGCCTTGGGATATCAGTTACTAGAGACAGAGTATCTTGGATATTTAAGACCACTAATTATGGTGACATTCAGGGAGGAAATCACATATTTTGGGGGGGACTGGTTAATATTTTGTGCTTTATTCTTATGATGGGAATATCTGCAGCCTTATGAAAAAATGAATCACGAATTATGGTTTCACTGTTATAAATGACAAATTACATGATTATGGAAAGTTATTAATAATCTAGCATTTCAGTTTTTAAAAGTTTTAAAAGCAAAGACTATAAGCAGAGTGTTTCTGACCACAATTGAACATGTAGGTGAGCTCTTTTGGGTCAGCTTGAAACATTTCCAACTGCCTATATGGACCTCTTACTGACATCTCACAGTCAACTCACTCAAATCCAAGTGTCCACATCTCCCAGGACACACTCTCCTATCCTCAAATTTTAGGCTTAGATTGGTGAGTCACTTTCAAGCCTCTTAGACTCATTTCTCCTTTCTTCAGTATAAATACCTCATAATGTTGTACATTAGTACTGCTTTGCTGTTTTAGACTATGCCATAAACTTTCCATCCTCCACACTTCTCAAAATCATACCCATTTTAAAAGACCCATTCCAAATGCTATTATTTTCTATTCCCAAACATTTTCCAATCCTCTAAATTGAATGCAGTGTCTTTTCCTTGGAAACACCATAGCACTTAAATTGAATATCTCTAATAACAGTAATAGCTCCTGTGGATAGAGTGTTTCTTATGTGCTAGTCGTTGTATTAAGAACTTGCATATATTCACTTATTTTATCCTCACACAAAATCTGTGGTATACTTACCGTTAATACCCCATTTCCAGATGAAGACAGGAAGACACTGCCAGACTGTAGCTGCCCATGCAGACAGCCTTGCTTAAATGCAGGTCAGGAATTAGGACCTCTGGCTGCCAGGCTCCAGGACACTGTCCTCTGCCTACTGCAACACTTCTCACCTCCTTCTAGATTACAGGCACTGTGACAAATAAACATCTCTTACACCTCTCTGTTCCTTATAGTGCTTTATATACAAAGGGATGAACAGATATTTGTCGAATTAAATTGAATTTCCTTCAATGGAAATTATAACAGCTTTTGTGCAAGTAGAACAAATATAAAATTCCAGGTATTTGAAAAAGTCAAAGATTTGTCTGAAAACACATAATTCATATTGCACAAAAAGAATTACTTCTTCCATACAGTGCTCTCGTCTTTCTTGTCCCTCTCCTTTCCCAACGTAGATACAGATAAATGTCACCTTAATCTTTGGGAAAATGCGACCCTACATATTTGAGTGAGGTGAAATATCAACATGAAAGACAATGCTTTCCAATTGTCCTTTGTTTTACATTGTCTACTTGTAAAGTTGAGGCAATTACCTAGCTTTGGCTCTACCCAGTTACTCAGTATGACCACCCTTATCAAACATAACTGTGTTTTATATAAAAGAAACTCATAGTTGTTTCTTATGTAATAAACAGACTTGGTCTTTGACAGATGTTTCCCTCCCTTCCCCCAATTTTGAATTTAATAAGGGGCCGAGATATACTTAGCAGCCTTAAATTCTCTGCTGGTCTTCACCATCTGGCACATTTTCTTGGAGCTTGTGACATAGATTTTTAAATGTCAGAGCAGGAAAACTTTTTGCTAGAGAGACACTTTAGATGCCAATCATCATTAAAATAAAGATCTCTGGTGACTTAAATCAATTCCCAGAAATGGAAGAACTCCTGCCAATCAGCAGTAGTGTGTGTTGCTAGTGCTGTGAAAGGCAGCAACCACTTATGATACTATGCTACCTGTGTGGGGTCAGTGCCTGTCAGACTCTCGTTTGCTCTGTGACTTCTAACTGGGCCTTAGCCATTTAAAAAGTCTTATTAAATTTCTGTGTTAAAAGACCATTTATAAATTTATAGTTAATTTTCCAATATTGCTGTTATCAAAAAAAATAGTTCAAACATGTAACATATCTAAAAGTCTATACTGGTGATCTGGTTCCAGCAATTTCCAACCCAAAACGCAGTCATGAAGAAAATTACTTTAATATCTAACAGAGTATGATTAAAAGCTATACCCATCCTCAGAGCAGCTACAGTCCTCCTCCTTACTTCTTATGGAGGATCGCCTATGTGCAAGACTCCACTCAGTGACACAGGAGGCCGTTAATCAGTGTAATTCATGCAGAGTCCCTGCCCTCCAGAGAATATATAATCTTGTTGAGGAGTTAAGATGTATATGGGAAGATAACTATAATATAAGGCAGCATATGATAGTTTTGGAGGTTTGAAGAAGTAACAAGATAGTTCTTTTTTGGCTCTCAGACGTTTTTGATTCTACTTCCCTTAATTAATGGCAAAATTCTTTATGGCCAAACTTTAACAGTAATTGTCACTTTCCAAGAGAAAAAGAAATGAGTAAAACTTGTTGGTGCCAACATGTGTGAGTCATTTATTATTTATATTTAAGAGATTTAAATTCATGCTTTTAATTATTATAAAAAATTCTCTATAAAATAAAAATGACAATGGTTTTACTAAATTCCATTTGACAACATGTTACAAATTATTAAATGGTACAAATTCAAGATAGATCACATTTATGACATATTTATATGTGGAATCTAAAATAGTCAATTTTATAGAATGAGAAGTCTACAATGAGTAGGAGATAATTTGAAAAAAAAAAGTATTCAAGAGATTAGTACAAATGAAGGTCCAAATGCATTAGGTTAGGAATGGTAGGTTTGAGTTCTTGAACAAAGCATGAGGCAGGGAGCACTGAGCAGTGAGGCTGGGAAAGTAGATGGCTGGGAGCACTGGGGCAGGGTGGGTCTGGGTCTGGGTCTACCAGCCATTCAGCTATTTACATTAGACACCTGTCACCTATGATGTCTCCCTTTCCCTTACCCCCTCACAAGTAACCATTTTCTCCCTATCACATGACTTGATACCCCCCCTCCGCTGCTACTATCCTACTCTATTCCATTTTCTCCCACAAAAGCATTCTATTTCATCTTCCTGCTTCCAACCTTGCTGCTATTCCAAATCGTCCTCCACAATTCCAAGCCTGAGGGATCTTGCTAATATATAATGGTGTTTTGCTCTTTTAGAGGCTTCTGCAGGACACATCTGTGCAGGTGGCTCACAAGACCCAGAATACACATGTATAAACAGGACCAGGACACTGTCATGGGCTATGGAAATTATTAATAGTTCAGAGCAGATAGGAGTGAGAGCAGATGGAGAAAGTACCGGAGACTGTAGACTAGAATGATGTTCTGATAAGATTAAAGAATTGAGGCAGAAGTTGTTTGAGAGGAAGGATAGGAGGGTGTGATTACAGAGGGATGATTGAGGGTTTATTCTAGGTTTCAGGTTTCAACAGTGAGCCTGATGTAGTAGTCTTGGAGGTGGATTGCTGATGTGGGGTGAAGGAAATGATTTTGTGTCAAGGAACTAAGAAGCCAGGTCGCTGGACAAATCATCCACTCAAATATTTTGGTCATCTAGGACAAAGGAAGGACTTAGAGCGAAAACTAGTGAAGTCTTAAATGAATATATGGGAGTGACCTGAACCCAACACTGAGGATATTACATGATACTATTTTAAAGTTTATTTTATTATTTTAATTTATTTTAATGGATATTAGATTTGTGCAATATAAGAAATTTTTATTGATACATAATATTTTCTAAATCTATGGGGTACATGTGATATTTTGTTATATGTATAGAATGTATAATGATCAAATCAGGGTATTTGGGTTATCCATTACCTTGAATATTTATCATTGCTATGTGTTTCGAGCATTTCAAGTTCTCTCTTCTAGTTATTTTGAAATATACAATACACTGTTGCTAACTATAGTCACCTTACTCTTTGAAGCATTAGAACTTATAGCTTTTACCAATTATTTTATTTTTAACACCATTACCTCTAAATTTTGTTCCCAAAAGTTTAAATAATACATAGGTATATAAATAGAAAGTGAAATCTCTAAATTCTGTTACCTAGTATCAGTAGTTGTTCACAGTTTGTTATGTGAACCACTAGACAATTTTTGATGCTTATACACATACACATACATAGATAGTTTAAAAAAACTGGTATGATGTTAAGCAAATTATTTTGCAACTTTTTTCTACATAATAAATTGTGAGCATTATTCCCTGTCAGTATAAATATATAGATTTTAAAGGCTATGTAGTATTCTACTCTATGTACAACACAATTAAAATAATATTCATTTCTCTATTAATGAAAATTTATTATGTATTATCTCTTTTGCAACAATACATTTTAAACACCTTTGCCCATTACCTCCATTGCCTCTCTTTTTATGAATGATAAAGCTAAGACTTGTACTAGGTGGGTAACTTGTCCAAAGTCATATATTTACTAAAGGGCAGAGCTCTAATCTGACTAGATCTGACTCCAAAACTCATATTCTTAGCTGCTCCGCTCTATGGAATGACCTTATGCATCACTAGTATAATGTCTTCTTTGTGTCAAACATGACATCTATAGGAAGGGCATCCTTTCTCTCCAGCTAATTCCCAGTGCCCTCATTTTGTATATTGGTCCAGTGGCGACTGAAAGGCCAGTTGGACAATGGTATTGTAGTCAGAAGCAAGTCTGTGAGAAGGGAGTCAGGTGTGAGCCTAGGACTATGCTAAAAGTGAGGGTTGAGGGAATGGGGCTATTTCTTTTGTGTATTTGGGAGTGTGTTGCTGGAGGTCTGAGATTCTTCCTCTACTTTATTTCCTAAATTCTTTTCAGCTGGTTGTCACAGGAGCAGTCTAAGAAGGGCAGCATCTAGACTTCACCAATTTTTAGTTATTATCTTCAAATTATTATTATTAAAGAACCTCAATAAGCATAGATTACCTACCACTTTATGTTTTTTCTGTGGTCAATATTTTCTTTGTCTACGGAGGAAGTTAGTATGGCTACAAGCAATGCCATGAAATTCCCTGAAATGACATACTCTCAGTGAAACCAACATGATTTCATTCAAAGTAGGTTCATTCTGGCAGAGAAAATTGCATTTACCTCACATTTTCTTTTCACTTCTTAAGGCATTTCTTTACCTCTGATCTAAAATAGTTTCTTAATTTCTTTGCAGGTGGTCACATTTAAAGGTCCCTTTCTTCCATAGCCTACTTTTTGTTCCTTTCTTTTGTATTTTTATATTATAGCACTATTCTACACTTCAAAATATTTTGAAGAATAAGTCCATATAATTTAGTAAGACTTCTCAGAAATAGTTCTTTCCCTCAGTCTTACTTTGAATTTTTTTTTTTTTTTTTTGGATATTAGGATGGCTAAAACAACTTGTAACCCATGAAAAAGAGTTGGGTTGAGTGTCAGAAGACTTGGACCATGTCACTTTACTCTGAGCCTCAGTTACTACTTAGAGATCCCATGGTTAAAGGGAAGGCACTGTTTTAGGTATTTCATTTACAACACATCCCACAGGCTTAGAGGATAAGATTATGATTCCAGGAATCATAGCCATGAAAAGGAAAGACAATTTTAAAACAAATGTTTCTTTGTTAACACTAAAACATTTTCTTTTAAACAGAATGTGCTTATTTGTTGCGAATCAAATATATTTTCTTACACTAGTAGAGATATGAACTTCACTGATTAATGTCTTAGTCCATTTTGTGCTGCTATAACAGAATATTGTGCTGTTATAACAGAATACCACAGACTGGATAATTTATCATGAAAAGAAATTTATTGAATCACAGTTCTGGAGGCTGAAAAGTCCAGTATCAAGGGGGCATTCTTGCTACATCATTATATGGTGGAAGGTATCACATGGCAGAAGAGCATTTTGGTTGTACTTCTCTACTTCTGTTTCTTTTTATGTACTTTTTGGAATTTATTAGATTTATTTTTTGCTTTCCTGTCAATTTAATGAATCATTGATATTTCTATGAACATTAAAAATTATATTATTTCTTTTTGGGAATAGGATCCAAAATTTATCAATTACTTTCACTTTATGAGGTTCTTTATGTCATTTTTGTTTATTTTTGTATACTTATTTTTTAAAAATTTCAGAATATTATGGGGGTACAAGTGCTTTGGTTACATAAATTGCCTTTGCACTACCCAAGTCAGAGCTACAAGCATGCCCATCCCCAAGACAGCACACATCACATACATTAGGTATGAGTTTACCCATCCCCATCCCCCCCAACCTGCCTGACATCCGATGAATGTTACTTTCATATGTATACATAAGTATTGATCAATTAGTACTAATTTAATGGTGAGTACATACGGTATTTGTTTTTACATTCTTATGATACTTCACTTAGTAGAATGGGCTCCAGCTCCATCCAGGATAATACAAGAGGTGGCTCACAGTTTTTTTTTTGTGGCCGAGTAGTACTCCATGGTATTCATATATGACATTTTATTAATCTACTCGTATTGATGGGCACTTGGGTTGTTTCCACATCTTTGCAATTGTGAATTGTGCTGCTATAAACATTCTAGTGCAGATGTCTTTTTTTTAATTTCAGCATATTATGGGGGTACAAATGTTTAGGTTACGTTCATTGCCTTTCCTCCCCTTCCCCCTCCAGAGACAGAGCTTCAAGTGTGTCCATCCCCCAGATGGTGTGCACTGCACTCATTATGTATGTATATACCCATCCCCTCCTCCCCCCTCCCATCTGCCCGACACCTGATAAATGACATTCCTATATGTCCATTTAGGTGTTGATCAGTTAATAACAATTTGCTGGTGAGTACATGTGGTACTTATTTTTCCATTCTTGTGATACTTCACTTAGTAGAATGGGTTCCAGCTCTATCCAGGAAAATACAAGAGGTGCTATATCACCACTGTTTCTTACAGATGAATAGTACTCCATGGTATACATACACCACATTTTATTAATCCACTCATGTATTGATGGACACATGGATTGTTTCCACATATTTGCAATTGTGAATTGTGCTGCTATAAACATTGAAGTGCAGGTGTCTCTTTTGTAGAGTGTCTTTTGTTCTTTTGGGTAGATGCTCAGTAATGGGATTGATAGATCAAATGGCAGATCTACTTGTAATTGCTTTAAGGTCAGATGTCTTTTTTTATAGAATTTTTTTTTCCTTTGGGTAAATACCCAGTAGGGGGATTGTTGGATCAAATGGTATTTCCACTTTTAACTCTTTGAGGTATCTCCATATTTCCACAGAGGTTGTACTAGTTTGCAGTGCCACCAGCAGTGTGTGAGTGTTTCTATCTCTCCACATCCACACCAACATTTGTTGTTTTGGGACTTTTTGATAAAAGCCATTCTCACTAGAGTTAAGTGATATCTCACTGTGGTTTTGATTTGCATTTCCCTGATGAGAGTTGAGCATTTTTTCGTATGGGGTTGTTTGATTTTTTCTTATTGATTTTCCTGTTTTATGTAGATTCTAGTTATCAATCCTTTATCAGATGTGTAGCATGCAAATATTTTCTTTCATTTTGTCAGTTGTCTATTCACTCTAATGATAGTTTCCTTTACTGTGCAGAAACTTTTTAATTTGATCAGTTCTCATTTGTTTATTTTTGTTGTTGCTATGATTGCTCTTGGGGTCGTCTACATAAATTCTTTGCCTAGGCCAATGTCTACAAGAATTTTTCCAACATTTTCTTCTAGAATTCTTATGGTTTCATGCCCTAGGTTTAAGTCTGTTATCCACTGTGAGTTGATTTTTGTGAGTGGTGGGAGGTGTGGATCCTGTTTCAGTCTTCTACATGTAGCTATCCAATTTTCCCAGCAACATTCATTGAATAGGGATTCTTTCCTCCATTGTATGTTTTTGTCTGCTTTGTCAAAGATTAGATGGCAATATAAGGATAGTTTTGTATCTGGGTTCTCAGTCCTGTTCCATGAGTCTATGTCTCTTTTTTTGCACCAATACTATGCTGTTTTAGCTACTATAGCCTTGTGATATAGCTTGAAGTCTGCTAAATTGATGCCTCCCAATTTGTTCTTTTTGATTAAGGTTGCTTTTGCTATATAGGGCCTTCTCTGTTTCCATATGAAGCATAGAATTATTTTTTCTAGATCTGCAAAAATTGATGTTGGTAGTTTAATAGGGATTGCATTGAATCTATAGGTCACTTTGGGTATACCTCGCTATTTTTGAATAATGTTTCCCAAGGGAGCTGGAGGATTCCTGACCACTAGTGAACAATTGCACTGTAGACTTTGCTTGTAACACAAGTTAATGGGAGGGAGAAATGCTGTTTCATGGTTTATGGAGACCACAGTTACAATTTGGGTAAGGCTTATATACTTTCTAGGTTCCGTAAAAAGCAAGAGAATAAAAATAAAATTTGCATTTTTACCTGTTTATATGTATCTCAACACATTGTGGTTAAAGTTGGATTTATCTAGATAAGTAGAATCAAGTTGCCTAGTTTTATCCTAAAACATATTCATGTTGGGCAATATTATTTCCCACAGATTTATTGCCTGTCTTTCACTACCCATTCCTGTTGTCATAGGCTTCCCTTATCTCCTGTCACATAACAGTGATCAGTGTTTGTATTTCACAAAGTGAATTAATCTCAAACCTGGGGGAAGTTTAGTTACCAATGCCATAAAAATGTGATTGGTTTTACTTTTCACTCTTTGTCTCACTTGTCTAACACACTGATCATAGAAAAGAAACCAGCACCTTTCTTATTCTACATAGGAAATATACTGGCTTTGTATTAACACTAAGGCTTTTCTGAGTCTAAAAGAGATGAAGGGAAAACTTCACATGGAACATTACTAAGGTATCAAGTGATACCGTTGCATTAAATTCTAAGGATTTTGTACATTTAGTAGCATCCATAAATAGGAGTCAAATATCTATTTTATGTTAGCATAAAATATCCCAACATCCATGCTTACAAATATGTATTGATTATCTTATTGAGTATTAAGAATTGGCTAGTATTGCCTCATCTAATCTCCATATTTATGTGGTAGAAATTTTTTTAAAAATTTAAATTTTTAATTCAATTAAGAAAAAAAGAGTTGAGATTTCTGGAAATTTGAAGTTGAGATGTATGGAAGCTACATAAACATTAGTACTTAGCTTCTAAGAAGCAAAGAAAAATTCCAACAAATCTTTGGAGTCCAAGTCTAGTATACTTTCCTACTCTCTAGGGTCATTAATTCCAGTAATAAATGCGGATTTGCAGGGACCAACCTCATTCCGTGTACTCTCCTCCTGGAGACTAATGCCCAACTAAAGTAAAGAATATCTTCTTGCAAGGCTGGAGCTGTGCATGAGTAGAGAACGCTCTTTATCTCTTCTCACATCATAAGGCTCTCTCCAGTTATTCAATCTACCACTACACTTACACAGAGGGAAAATGATTTTGTATTTTATAGAGCCCTCCATAATGTGCCTTCATACTATCCTATGAAGTAGGCATAATCATACATTTTTTAATGAGAAAGTGAGGCTTAGAATGGTTAAGTAATTTCCCAAAGCTCATGGTTACTAAAAGGAAGAAATGAGATTTTTACATATGTCTGGCTGCCTCTAGAATTATAGCTTCTCCTGATTTTACTTGTAGCCCAGTCGCTATAATATGTACAGAATGAGACAACATGATAAATAAACTTTTGCTACTACCAAGTAAAACAAAAAATTAAAAGTGAAACAAACCAAAGTTAGGTCTTGTATCTATCAGCATTTTCTCCATTCACCTGCTTTCAACACCATTTGTGTAAACTTTAAAAAATCCAGTGTCGATATTTGTGTTTTTCAAAATTAATTAATTAATTAATTAATTTGTGATGAGATCTCACTATGTTGCTTAGGGTGGTCATGAACTCCTGGCCTCAAGTGATCTTCCTGCCTCAACCTCCCAAAATGCTAGGGTTATAGGTGTGAGCCACTGTGCCTGCCTGGGATTTTCAAATTTTAATTGTGATTCTTTAGCCTGTATTTCTGTACATCAGAAAGATCTATTGACTGGATTATAGGTGTTTCCCACTGATTATAAATTTGGGGGATTGAAAGATAAGATTGAGAGTTTTATTTTTTATTCCATTTGGCATTTTTAAAATACAAGTTGAGGGTAAACAGCAGATTTGTTTTGAATTACTGAATCATGGGAGGTCAGCATTCCCAAGGTCTATTGTTCCTTATCATTAATTCACACTTTCACTGGGGACTGAAACTTCTCATCAGGCTGGCTGAACACAATGTGATATTAATTCTTTTTCTCTTTTTATGGCTTGATTCTTTTCTGATATGGTAATTTACATCAGATACAGGAAAGTAACCCTCTCTGGAAAAAGAAGAATGTTTTTAGTTATTACAACTTGAGTAGTCTGAAGTCTGTCATATCTGGAGCATTAAAATATTATGTGCTTGACCAACTGAGAATGACAACTGTTCAGCTACACAGAAAATCTATATGGAAAATCTCCTCCCTGTGGTTTTTATAGAACACACATAGTGCAGTCAATATGAATACAGTTCAATATGATGTTTGTTTTATGTAATCAAATGAATAGCACATTTATACAGAGAGTGCTAATGTAATAGTAAGATTATCAGCAAAGCGGAAAACTGTAGTGTGGAGAAAATACTTTTATGTCCATGCTCTAACATAATAATGTATGTGAAGTTTCAATAATGGCTTTCTCTGTCGGGAAAGGGTGGTCATTAATTGAGTTGGTTTCCCATCACAGAGTGGTAGTCATCACTGCTTTCCAACAGTGTTGATTTTTTAAATGAACACAAAATACCAATCTATATTATTCTTAATGACATTTTTAGAAATAATTGGGGTACTAATTTAAGTTCTCTTTTCATTTTCCAGATCTTTTTATTTACTATACAGCCACTCTATTTCTTCTCTAAAGAAATTTGTGGGGTCCTCCAGGGAGGCAGATGTGAGTAAGACAAAGACAATGCCTTGGAGGAATTTATAGTCCCTTAAAAAAAGATGGATGTATCCGTAGATAATTGAAATGAAATGAATTAGGTGTTGTCTCCACTTTTCACCTCCCATTTGCCTCTCAATCAACCTCATCATTTTATCAAAGCCACCAATAATGTTCCTAAAGCTAAATCCAATGCATTTTTTGTCTTAGTTGGCTTCTTTGGTGTATTTTTCATTGTGAAACATTCCCAAACCATTCTCCTGCTCTTAGTTTTCATAATATCACTTAATCCTGTTTTTTTCCCCTACCTCCATGACTACTCTTTTTATTTTTCTTAAAGGGCACATCTGTCTATTCTTTAGTGGTCTCCAGACCTAGCTTTCATTTTACTCTACACATTTACCATTATTTCGGTTATCATCTTTGGACGAATGATAAAATGTGAACAAGAGTCGTACAGGTGCAAGAAACTGTGGAATGGCAGCACAGAGGACCAATGAAGAAAGAGAAGTCAGAAGAGATGCCTAAAGGCTAGAGTCAATGTGCTGTTAGGAAGGGGGCCTTCCATTGTTAGCCTCAGTTTGTGATTCAGTTGACTGTATAATTTTAGAGCCAAAGATCAGAAAGCTACCTCCATATTGCTTTCTCAGATATGCTTAGATACTAGTATTTTATCTGATAGAAACTAGCAACCTTTTCCTCAAAAACTTTCTTCTACTCATTAATGCTACTCTAAAATTTAAGAATACACAGTCCTCTCTCTTCTTCCTATCATGGACACAATAAAACTACTTATTTTGAAAGGAGGGAGATTGTGACACATATTATTCTTTTTCAATTGAACCTTGCTCAAAAAGTGTCACCTTTATTTGCTGTGGAATCAGCAACCGTTGTTGAAGGAGAGGTGGCTACAGAAATGGGGGGAGCAGTGAAACGGGCAGTGCAGGCATCTCCACATGAGTAAGTGTAAAGAAAGTGGTGGACCTCTGAGAGAGAGAAGGATACACCAACCACTTGCAGGGCTTCTCAACCTTTTCTATTTAGGTATCTCTAGTGAGAGAAGAGAGGGGCAAACATGTAACCTGGGGGAATCCACAGCATTGTTCTCATCCCACATGCCCTGGTGAAAGTTTCAAACTTTCTTGAAAGATAGTGTTTCATTTTGAAAAAAATTGAAAATACCTCACTCCCTATTATAACTATGCTTATTTTCACATAAAAAGAATACTCTGAGTAGCTTGCCAGAAAGATGCTCCTGCATTAAATCTAACAATTTTAGAAAATGGTGTTGAATTGAATAAAAGCAATCTCATCCAACAGGTTCAGAGTACTGGTAATTTTGAGAACGCAGTTTCACATAAATATAAGCTTACAAAAAGCAACGGTTTTTTCATTGCTTTTAAATTTTTGCCTTATTGGGGAGACATACTCTGAGCTACCTGAAAGGCAGCAGAGTATAATGCTTTCAGTCTCTTTTGGTGGAATTTTTGATAAGTGCATTTTCTTGCATGTATCATTTGGCAGATTAAAAAAATCTTTGATCATAGTCTTTTATTGTCCTAGAGAAATCATGCATTCATTCACCCCAACAAATATTTTTTTAGTTCCTACTATGTGCCAGCCACTTTCTGAAACCATCATGGGTTTTTACAGGTAAGAACAATAACTGAAAATATTATTTGTCATTTTGATATTATAGTTTTTAATCACATGTCATTGGCAAAGAAAATGACTAAATTTCCACAATAAGTCTCTGCAGCTAATGTTCAGACTTATTGTCATTAGAGTGATCATGCCATGTGTATTGAAAGCATTCATTTATTCTGTGCAATTTTAGACTGAGATGTTTAGTTTTAAAATGACATCTGACAAATGAGTAAATCTTGAGAGTTGTCCTTTATTGCAAGGTAAATAGTTTTGTTTTTCATTTCGAGATATATAGCTACAGGTCAGGGTCAGACCGTCACCTCTCTCTAGATACTTCAGCATACATTTCTTTGATAGAGCAAGTTTTTAAAATCACTTCCCTTTTCATTATAAATTTGAAAAAAGGCAAGAGGCATACTCTTTGTGGTGAAATATTCCTGGAGATGCTTGGATCTTCAGGGTCCTTTGAGAAAGGCCACTACTCCCATGGTTTGTCATTGTATTTAGACAAAACTGTGACCACATCTATGCACATTCTCTGGTCCATGCCCATGCAGGCTTTTGAAATATTTATCTAAAACCTGATGAATACTTTCCACAAATTTTCCCAGGGCAAGAGTTCTCTTTCACTTTACTGGCTATGTGAACTCAGATGCGTGGACAAGTGGACCTATATTGCTTTTGTAAAAAGAAGATTACAACTACCTTACAGTGTTATCCTAGATATGTGATTCTCAATATAAAGTGCTTAGCGCACTGTCCAGCCCACAGAACACACACACTGCTTTTATGATTATAGAATATAGTAGTTCTTTCTTTGTTCATACAAACTGTGCTTTACAATTCTTTATAACTTTTTCCTAAATATTGCTCTCCAAATCCCTTTCTTTATTTTACAGCCCCCATATTGCATATTTAGAGATGATATTTGGATAAGTAGCCCATATCTGAGACCACCAAGTAAGAGCTAACAAACATGTTTAAAAACTTAATGCTGGGACAGAGCTTAATGTAAAGCCCAGTTCTGGGATTTTTTAAAATTCAAGGCTTTTCAAAAGCAAATCTGAGTTGTTGATTCCAACTCAACATTTGCTAGGAACGCTACGTACACTCTCTCATTTGTTTGTCTGAACATCTTGTCAGGTACGTTTTATTACCTACATTTTACAGATAAAAACAAAAAACAAAAATATCTGAACCTTGGAGATGTTTATCAAGAGCTCACATTTAATCATTTGTTGACCAAGTGAATCAGAATCAAGATTTTCTGATTCAAAACCCCAGGAAAATGTTCTGTTAGAACAGAGCAGAGAAGTTAAGATATTTTGACAGAACCCAGTTATGAACTTGACAAATTTGTTGTTTATTGTACTTTAAAAACAACGATCTCTTTGAGGACTAGTGAGAATCAAGGGAAAACGATAACAAAGAAAAACATATCCAGGCATTTTGGTTTCCACGGAAGCCCTTTGATCTGAATGAGTTGTGACTCAGGAACACAAGGCTTGTCAGACATTATTTGGGGGTGAGCTGGTTTGTGAGGAGTTAGATTGCAGTAGGTTGATTCATTTCATCGAGCCATTCATTTAAGGTCTGAGCCAATTTTTTAATGAATTGGTCACGAAGGTTATGACTCTTGCCCAAGCTGTCTTAAAGGATCTACCTGCCACCTCACAAAATGTTTCATATTTAATTTAAAAAAATGGCATTCATACTTTTTAACTATAAAATAGTATGTTCATTGTCGAAAGTTTTATAAAGAAACATACAGAGATTTAATTTTAAAGAGTTGTGTATAAGTTGGAGCACTATGTATGTACTCTATGGGTTCCACAAGTTTTTACATTCACTTTGTTTCAGAGTATACTTTTATGATATGACGCATGTGTAGATTATGTGACCATCACCACAATCAGGAGACAGAACTGTTCCACCAACACAAAGACTATCACTCACATTGTGCCTTAGTATGCACACTCTCCCCTTAATCCTAACCCCTAGCAACCACTGATCTGTTCTCCATCACTATAACTTTGTCACTTTGTGAATGTTATATAAATGGAATTATGGAGCGTATATCCTTTTGACTCTGGCTCTTTTCATATAGCATAATGCCCTTGTGTTGTGTGTATCAATAGCCTATTTATTTTTATTGCTGAGAAGTATCTCATTATATGGATAAACTGCAGTTGGTTTATTCATTTGCCTGTCAAAGGACGCATGCAATTACACACCCAAGCTTGATGGTCTTGGACTGGGAAGGAATATGATTGGAAAATTGGTGACAAGGGAATCTGAAGAAGAGGTATATAGATAGGCCTCTCTGAATGAACGAATAGGGTGAAGTTATTTGTGTCCCATGTAATGCTCACCAAAGGGTGACCTTAGCAGAGGAGGATTTTAGCAACCAAGTAGATAGGATAACCTGTCCTGTGGATGCCAGTCAGTGTCTTTTCCCAGCCATCCCTGCCGTCACTCAGTGGACTCATGAGCAAAGTGGCCCTGGTGGCAGGGAGGGTGGTTATGCATGGGTTCAGCAACATGGGCTTCACTCACCAAGGCCGACCTGGCTACAAATACCACTGAGTGCCTAATCTGTCAACAGCAGAGATCAACACTTGAGCCCATGATATGGCACCATTCCCTGGAGTGATGAGCCAGCCACTTGATTACATTGGACCACTTCCCTCATGGAAGGGGCAATTTTGTTCTTACTATAATAGACACTTACTCTGGATGTGGATTTGCCTTCCCTGTACAAAATGCTCCTGCCAACCACCATTTTTGGACTTATGGAATGCCTTATCCACCACCACAGCATTGCACACAGCATTGCTTGTGAGTAAGGAACTAACATCATAGCAACTGAAGTGTGGCAATGAGCCCATGCTCATAACATTCATGCTTCTCACCATCCTCAGGCATCTGACTTGATAGAATAGTGGGATAGCCTTTTGAAGACTCAGTTACAGCACCAGCTAGGTAGCAAAACCTTACAGGGCTGGGGCAAGGTTCTCCAGAAGGCTGTATATGCTCTGAACTAGTATCTACTATATGATGCTATGTCTCCCATAGCCAGGATTCATCAGTCCAAGAATCAAGGAGTAGAAATGAAAGTGGTGCCGAACAACTCATTAGCAAAATTTTTCCATGCTGTTCCCATTACCTTGGTTCCAAAGGGAGGAATGCTTCCACTAGGAGATACAATAATGATTCCATTGAACTGGAAGTTAAAGTTGTCACCTGGCTGCGTTAGACACCTCATGCTTCTAAATCAACAGGCAGAGAAGGGAATTATGGTATTGGCTGGAGTGATTGACCTGGACTACCAAGGGGAAATTGGCCTGCTCCACAAAGGAGGTAAGGAAGAGTGTCAGGAGATCCCTTCGGGCAGCAATCTCCAACCCTTTTGGCTCCAGGGACCATTTTCATGGAAGACAATTTTTCCATGGACCAGGGAGGGACGGATGGTTTTGGGATGATTCGAGTGCATTACATTTATTGTGCACTTTATTTCTATTATTATTACACTGTGATATATAATGAAATAATTATACAACACACCATAGGTTGGGGACCCCTGCCTTAGGGCATATGTTAGTATCACCACACTTTGTGATTAGAGTCAATGGAAAACTACAACAACTCAATTCACTCAGGCCTACTAATGGCCCATACCCTTCAGGATTGAAGGTTCGGGTCACTCCATTAGGTAAAGAACTACAACCAGCTGACATGCTTGCTGGCACAAAGGGAATAGGGGATAGGTAGTGGAAGAAAGTAGTTCTTAATATAAATACCAGCTGTGACTACATGACCAGTTACGTAAAAGAGGACTGTAATTATCATGAGCATTTCCTCCTATTTTGTAATGGACATGTTTGTGTATCCATGTTAAGTTGATGAGGGGTGTACTCAATGTTTAATTTTATGTATTGACTTGACTTGGCTGTGCTGCTCAGATGCATGGTCAAACATTCCGCATGGTTCTGTATGTTTTTGGATGCGATTAACATTTAAATCTGTGGACTTTGAATAAAGCAGATTGCCCTCCACAATACGGGGTAGTCCTCATCCAACCAACTGAATAGGACAAAAACCCTGACCTCCCCCAAGCAAGTGAGAACCTGTCAGCAGACGGCCTTTGGACTCAAATAGCAACATCAGCTCTTTGTGGTTCTCCAGCTGCCAGCCCACTTTGCAGATCTTGGGCTTGCTAGCCTCTATAATGCTGAGCCAATTTCTCAAAATAAAAATCTATCTATCTACACACAGCCTACTGGTTCTGTTTTTCTGGATAGCCCTAATATACCAGGCTTGGGCTATCACATGAAGTTACTGTGATGATTCATATTCAGATTTGTATGGATGTAAATTTTCATTTCTCTAGAATAAACATGTATGTGTATGATTGCCAGGTCTCACGGTAAGTGTGTGTTTATAAGAAACTGCAAAAACGCTTTCTACAATGACTGTACCACTTTACAGTCCTGCCAACCACATCTGAGAGAGGAAGTTGGTCTGCATCATCTCCAGGACTTGATAATGTTGGTATTGCTAGTTTTAGCCATTAGAATAGGTGTGTAGTAGTGATATTTTCCCTTTTAAGTTCTATTCAGTCTCGACCATTTTCAACTTGACCACATTTAAGTCATCATTTTTGTTTTTCTATTGCCAAAACATGATTTTATAGCCTTTTTAGAAAGCACAGGCTGGGGCAGGATGGTTGGGATTGGATGAGGCACATAATTCTTCTTCATATCTGTTACCTGGAGGAAGACTTCCCAGCAGTCACCATGGGTCTACAAGGAACTTCTAAAAACAGGTATGTGCATTATCTATCGCCATGTAAAAAATTGCCCTAAAACTTAGTGGTTTAAAACAACATTTATTTGGGCCAGTTTCTCTGGGTAAAGAATCTGGGTCCAATGACCGTAGGTGTCTCACAGGCTGCAGTCATCTCAAGGCTTGACCCAGAAGGATCCACTTCCTAGCCCACAGTCCTATAGTTGTTGGCAGGGTTCAGTTCTTCACAGTTCAGTTCTTCTCAGTTGGATTAGGGCTTCCTTGCTAGCTATTGGCTGGAGTCTGCCCTCTGTTCTTTGCCACATGACTCTCTTCAATATGGCAACTCACTTCAACTCACACACACACACACACAGAGAGACATACACAGGAGGGAGATTCCACAAGAGTGAATAACAGGAGGCGGAAGTCATTAGGAGCCATTTTAGGAGCTGCCTACACAGCAGGTGTTTATATTTGACACTCTAAACGGGAGGCTGCCGGAGAATTTGCCTTGAAGCTGTCTTTGCAAGGTGGGTATAAATTCTACTTAGAATGAATATTTACTTGTGGTGGTTTAGAGAAGGAAAACAGATGGAGCTTATGGGTTGCAAAATTGCAACTACCTCTTGGCATCACCATAGGATATAAATACAAGAATCCTCCCACCTAAAGTAGGGTCTGTCACATAAAAGTGCTCAACAGCTGAACTTAAGGATGTATTTAATCTCATCTCTAGACTTGAGATTAAGAGGTCGGGACAGCACAATTATTCTTCCAAAGAAAATGAAATAAAGCCAGCATTAGAAACCCACAAATTTAAAAGGCCAAGTAAGTCCATTCTATGGTCCTTCCTCAGATTTAAAGTTTGGAAATGAAACCACTCTTAAAAATGAATAAAAAGTGGTGGAAGGTGAGAACTGTGGTAAGGGCCTAGCTAAAAATAATGATAATAATTAGCCACTGTCCCCGTTTGCTTCTCTATAATTGCTGCTCCCGAGCCACACAGCTGGTGTCCATAAAGATTCTTAACTTTCTCCATAGATAACATCACCTTTTTGAAACCTAAAGGTAGTTTTTAAGATATCAGTGGATTGGTTGACCCACCCAAATCAGCCACCCATACCAAGAAACTGACTCAACTGTAATTGTGATCCCAGAGACTGAAGCAACACAAGGAAATGATCTCTACATCTCTATAATTTTGCCCCAATTAACAAACCTAACTGCCTAATCCCTTGTCTGCCAAACTATCCTTAAAAACTTTGTCTCCCAAATTTTCAGGTAGGTGGATTTGAGAAACTTTCTCCTGTCTCCTCACTTAGCACTATGCAAAATTATTAAACTCTTTCTCCATTGCTACCCCAACTGTCTCAGTGCATTGGCTCTTCTCTGTGCAGTGGGCAAATGAACCTGGGTGGCAACAGAAACAGTGTTGACAGCAGGAAGCAGGCAGTATAAAGTGTTAGAGATTCAAGGCCAAAGGAGCCCTGGGCTCCTCACAGCTACTATACCTTAACAATGGCCTCAGGATGTCTTCTAACAAATTAAACTAAAAGTTAAGGAATACTTATTAAAATGTGTATTTGCACAGAATATTCACATTCCTAGAAGAAAACACCAGAATCTAAAATATTAGTTATCTCTGGAGAGAGGACTGAGGCTCTGTGCTAAGAGACAGGCTTTTTATATAACAGTGTATCCTTTTCTACTGTATAAATATGTCCCCATGGACATGTATTTCTCTTTTAATTTAAAGGCAATCTTAACTCTTCTAAAGCATCCCTGAAGCAAAGCTAAATAGAATGGAAATGGTAAATTATCCAGGAAGTAATAAAAGTGAAAATATTTTTTATCAAAAATCCTATGAGACACAGCTAAAGCTGTATTCAAAAGAGAATGAATAGCTCCGATAGTGTTTATTTTTTAAATGGACTGAAAATAAACCAAATATGCAATTTAAGAAATAGAAAAAAATCAAACCTAAAGAGAGTAAATAGGAATAAAGAATTCTTAAAATTGAAATTAATTAAAGAGAAAATCAACTAAAAATGAGATAAGGCAAAGTTGATGCTTATAATTCAATTAATTAACTCTGATAAGACTAATTAGGGATAAAAGAGAAAAATGAAAATATGCAATATTAGAAATTAGAAAAGATACAGAAGACATTTAAAAAATTGTAAAAGAGGATGTATAATTATATGTCAATTTTAAGGAAATATATGATTTTCTAGAAAAATATATGTAACCCACGTTTACTTAAGAGGTGGTAGAAAGTCAAATAAACCATTACACATAACAAATTAGAAACATGGCTAAAGGTCTGTCATTTAGAAAGGCATCAGGACCTGATGATTTTATCACTGGCATCTATCTAGCCTCAAAGAACAGATATTTCCTTTTCTTATACCTACAGAAAACGATGAAGGGATTCCGTAAGTCATAGTGTGAAGTGAGGATAGGCTAAATAATGAAATCGGATAAAAATAACTGAAAAGAGAACTATAAGTCAATATCATTTACTAATATATATTCTAAGTAAAAATAGAAATTCTTGTTTATTCAAGTAACAGCATATTTAGCCAAGTAGACTTTATTCCAAGTACTAAAATGGTTAAAAAATAAATCAATGGAATTGTTTATATCAACAAAATAAAGGAAAATATATGATGTAGCATATGAAAATTTAACAGCTTGTATATAATAAAGTGTACCATAATCAGCAGTGACAAATTGATAAGAAAAGTACGAACCAAAAGAGTCCAAACAATATATAAAAAGATATTGAATGCCAAGTGGAAATAAGGAATAATGTTTACCTCTCAGAGTGCAAAAAAAAAAAAATTCAGTACTGGTGAGAGTGTGTGGACATGAGCACTCTTACATGTTGCTAGTAAGAATGTGAATTGTGAACTTTTTGCAAGATACTTTAAAGTGTCTGTAAAAATTTGCGAGAAATGGCCTTTGTGGGAATCTACCCTATAAAATAAAAGCACAGTAAATAGACATAAATATAAACAAACACTGTGCAGAGATAAAGAGTGAACAATCTCATTGCCCTTGGGTAGATAAATGGTTTAATAAATTGTGCAGCATACTTATCTATGGTCTACTCAAATAGAAATGCATTAAATCTACATATATTTTATCTGGTAGAATGACCATTTATATACACACACACACATATATATATACACACATATGCATATGTATGTTATATGAGATCTATAAGTCACACAAAATAAAATTAACCCTTTCAAAGCACACAATTGTGTGGTTTTTAGTATATTCACAAGGTTGTGGAACCATCACCATTATCCACTTCCAGAGTATTCTCATCACCCCTAAAGAAACATTGTACACTTTAGCAGTTAAAAGTGCTAGAAAACTAATACTTTCAAGGCCAACTCTTAATCAATGACTGTCAGAAGTTGATCTATAAATGCTCCAACTCCCCTTAAGTGGCAAACTCCAAGGCATGTATTAACACAGTCTCTCAGGGTTTCCATTAGTTATCTACAATGCTACCTTGTATGATAATACTTTATTGGCTGTTTCCTCTTCTCTGTCTTTTCTTTCCCTCTCCCAGTGCTGTTTTCTGGGATATTCCTCCCAATAACCCCTTGCATTCAAATCTTTGTCTTGAGTTCTGCTTCTGTAAGAATTCAACTAAGACAGTGGGTTTCAAAAATTGCCTTAGGATATCCAGTTTTCCCAGCACCATTTATTAAAGAGACTGTCCTTTCCCGGATGTGTACTCTTGGGACCTTTGTTGAAAATCAGTTGGCTGTAAAAGCATGGATTTATTTCTGGATTCTCTATTCTGTTCCATCGGTCTGCGTGTCTGTTTTTATGCCAGTACCATGTTGTTCAGATTACTATAGCTTTGTAGTATATTTGTAAGTCAGGTAATGCAATGTCTCCAGCTTTTTTCTTTTTGCTCAAGCCTATTTTACTACCCAGGGTCTTTTGTATTTCCATGTAAATTTTAATATATTTTTTAAATTTCTGTGAAGAATGTCATTAGTATGTTGATAGGGATTGCATTGACGCTATAGATCTCTTAGGGTAATGTGGACAGTTTAACAATATTAACTCTTCCAATCCATGGACATGAGATATGTTTCCATTTATTTGTGTCCTCTCCAATTTCTTTCATCAGTGTTTTATGTTAATAGCTTTCATTGTAGAGATCTTTCACCTCCTTGGTTAAGTTTATACCCAGGTATGTTTTGTATCCCCATTGTATATGGGATTGCTTTCTTGATTTCTTTTTCAGATAGTTTGCTGTGTGTGTATAGAAACACTACTGATTTTTGTACGTTGGTCTTGTAACCTGAAACTTTATTAAATTTGTTTATTTGTCTAACAGCTTTTTGATGGAGTGTTTAGGGTTTTCTATATATATAAGGTCATGTCAACTGCAAACAGGGACAATTTTACTTCCTCCTTTCCAATCTGGATGTCCCTAATTCCTTCCTTTTGCCTAATTGCTCTGGCTAAGACTTCTAGTATTATGTTGAATAAAAGTGGTGAAAGTGGGCATCCTTGTCTTGTTCTAGATCTTAGAGGAAAAGTTTCAACTTTTTCCCATTTAGGATGATGTTAGCTGTGGGTTTGTCATATGTGGCCTTTATTGTATTTAGGTACATTCCTTCTGGACCCAATTTGTTGAGAGTTTTTGTCATAAAGGGATGTTGAATTTTATTGAATTTTTCAGCATCCATTGAAATGATTATGTGGTTTTTGTTCTTGCTTCTGTTAATGTGATGTATCCTGTTTATTGATTTGCACATGTTGAACTGTCCTTGCATCCCTGGGATGAATCCCACTTGATCATAGTGAATGATATTTTTAACATGCTGTAGAATTCAGTTTGCTTGTATTTTGTTGAGGATTTTTGCATTTATGTTCATCAGGGATATTGGCTTGTAGTTTTCTTTTCTTGTTGTGTCCTTGTCTGGTTTGGGTATTAGGATAATGCTAGCCTCAGAATGAATTTGGAAATATTCCAGCCTCTTCACTTTTTTTTTTTTAATATAATAGCTTTTTTAGTAGAGGATGCTGCAGAAGCAATTTAGGAATATCCATAAAATTTACATACCATACAATGCATCCATTTATAGTGTATAATCAAATGGTTTTTAGTATAAGCACAGTATCCTGCAACCATTGCCAACACAATTTCAGAACATTTTTATAATCCAAAAAGAAACTCCATTCGACCTGGGAATGTCCAATCTCCACACCGTTTGTTGAAAATGCTATCCTTGAGTTGCTTCTGCACCTTTGTCAAAAGTCAGTTGTGTATGTTTGTGTCTGTCTACTTCTGCATTCTTTATTCTGTTCCACTGATCTGTCTATGCCTCTGCTAATACCACACCATACCAATTATTGTAGCTATACAGTAAGCTTTAAGATCTGACAGAGTGATTCTTCCCACCTTATTCTTCTTAGTTAAGATTACTTCACCTATTTGGGGGTTGTGCTTTCCGTATAATTTTAGAATAACTTGAATATGTCTACAGAAAAACTTGCTGAGATTTTCATAGAAATTACATTCAACCTATAGATCAATTTGGGGAGAAATGTCATCTTTATTATGTTGAGTTTTCCAATCCATGACAAGATATCTCTCTCTATAAACTTAGCTCTTTGATTTCTTCCAACAGAATTTTGTATATAATAATCAGATCTTATACATGTTGTGTTAAATGTACACCTAGGTATTTAATTTTCTTTGGAGCAATTGAAATGGTATTGTATTTTAAAATTTGGTGTCTACATGTTCATCCTTAGTATATAGAAATATAATTGATTTTTTTATATTGGCCTTATGTTCTGCAACCTTGCTGAATTCACTGATTCGTTCTGAGAGGGTTTGTATTCTTTGTGGGGATGTGTGCTAGAGTCCCTGGGATGATCTGTATAGACAATGTCATTGGCAAATAGAGACTGTTTTACTTTTTCCTTTCTCATTTGTATGCCTTTTATTTCCTTTTCTTGCTTTATTGTGGTGGCTAGAAATTCCAGTATTATGTTGAATAAGAGTCATTAGAGTGAATGGACACTCTTGCTTTGTTCCTGATCTTAGGGGGAAAGCATTAAATATTTTATCCTTAAGTATAATGTTAGCTGTAGGTTTTTTTGTAGACCCTCTTTATTAAGTTGGGGTAATTTCTCTCTATTCCTAACTTGGCAAGAATTTTCATGCTTATAATGTTAGATTTTGTTAAGTGCTTTTGATGGAGAGGAGAGGGGATCATCTGACATGATTATATAATTTTTTTCCTTAGCTCATTGATATGGTGAATTACAATGATTTATTTTCAAATGTTTCATAAGGCTCTCATACCTAGAGTAAATCCTGCTTGGTCATGGTGTATAATTCTTTTTATATATTGTTGGATTCGCTTTGCTAATATTTTGTTGACAATGTTTTGTGTCTAAATTCACAAGAGAGATTGGTCTAAAATCTTGTGTGTGTGTGTGTGTGTGTGTGTGTGTGTGTGTGTGTGTGTGTGTGTGTGCTGTCTTTGTCTGGTTTTAGTGTCAGGGTAATATCTGCCTCAGAAAATGAGTTGGAAAGTGTTCTCTCCTCTTCTGTTTTCTAGAAGAAATTTTGCAAAATTGGTGTTAATTCTTCAGTGAAACCATCTTGGCCTGGAGATTTATTTCCTGGGAACTTTTTAATTATGAACTTTTCAATGGTTCTACTGCAATTCAGCTTACCTATTTCACCCTGGTTGAGTTTTGGGAGTATGTCATTTTCAAGGAATTGGTTTGTTTCTTCTAAATTGTTGGTATGTGAATGTAAACTGTGTGGATTATTTCCTTATTATCTTTTTAATGGGTGCAGGACCTATAGTGATGTTCCCTACTTCATTTTGGTAATTAATATCTTCTTTTGATTTTTTCAGTTTTGCTAGAGATGTGTCAATTTTATTGATTTGTTTGAAGAACCAATGTTTCATTGTTTCATTTACTTTTTTTATTATTTTCTTCTTTTCAATTTTATTAATTTCTACTGTTTATTTTTCCCCTCCTTCTAATTGTTTTGAGTTTAATTTGCCCTTCTTTGTTCTGGTTTCTTTAGGTAGACAGTGCTATAAAATTTCCTCCTAGTGCTGCTGTATCTGCATTCCACATAGTTTGATAAACGGTATTTTCTTTTTCATTTAGTTCTATATATTTTTTTAATTTCCTTTGAGAATTTCTGTCTGACTCAGGTGTTATTTAAAAGTATGTTGTATAATTTTCACATATTTGGAGATTTTCCCATTGCCTTTGACATTGGTCACTTGTTAAATTCCAGTATGATCATAGTTCTGTATGATTCCAGTTCTTTTCAATTTGTTGAGGTTTGCTTTATGGCCAAGGATATGGTTTATTTCAGTGAATGTTCCATGTGCACTTTAGACAAAATATGTATTATGATGCTGTTTGGTTGAGTGTTCCATAAATGTCAATTACAGCCTGTTGGTTGATAGTGTTGTAGATCTGTTGCTGATTTTTTTCTCTAGAGGTTACATCAATTGCTAAGAAAGGGGTGTTGAAGCACCCAGGTAGAACTGAGGATTTGTCATTCTAGCTCTATCACTTTTTGCTACCTGGGCTTCACATCTGTTGTTTGGTCCACACGCATTTAGGAACATTTGCCTTCCTGGTGGAGTGATCTTTTTGTCATAATGTAATGAACCTCTTTTTCTCTACTAATTCTCTTTGCTCTTAAGTTTACTTAATCAAATGGAAATACAGTCACTCCTGATATTTTTTGATTAATATCTGCATGGTATATATTTTCTCATCCTTGTTCTTTCAACCTATGCATGTCATTGATTTTGAAGTACATTTCTTACAATTAGCATATAATTGGTGTGTGTGCGTACGTGTCTATCCATTCTGCCAGTCTCTGTCTTTTTATTAGTGTATTCAGACCATTTACATTTAAGGTAATTATTGACATATTAGTGCTTAAATGTACCATTTTAATATTTGCTTTCTGGTTGTTTCCTCTATTTCTCATGCCTTCATACTCTTCTCTTGCCTCCCTGTGAGTTACTTAAATACTTTTTGGGATTCCATCTTGGTTTATTTATTGTTTTTGAGATTATCTCTTTGTAAAGTTTTTTTAGTGGTTGTTCTGAATATACATATGTGTGTGCATGTGTATATGTGTGTATATGTGAGCATGTGTGTGACTTATAACAGTTTACTAGTATCAGAATTATACACTTTGAGTGAAATAAGGAAACCTTGTTTTGGTACCTTTATCTTCCTCTGTTTAAAATATCATTGTGTTGAATATAAGACTGTATTCTAATTTGTGAAGTTCTTTGTTGTTGTTTTTACTCATCAAATACGTTGTTTAAAACTCATGAAGAAAAGGACAGTCTTGTTTTAACCTGTATTTTTGCTTTTTTGTTTGTTTCTTTTCACCTTATAACACTTCTTTCTTTTATCACTTTCTTTCTGTTGAAAGAACTTGTCTTAGCCAGTCTTTAACGGGAAGTCTGCTGGTAACAAATTCTTTTACTTTTCTTTTGCCTGAGAATGTGTTTTATTTTCTTTTCATTCACAAAGGGTAGTTTTGCCCCTAAATCCATGGTTGAAAGTTCTTTTATTTCAGCTCTGAAAATGTCACTTTGTTTCTGGCCTCCTGTAGTTTCAGATGAGAAACCCACTGTCATTCAAATAGGTATTCCTTTGCTGGGAGGGCATCACTTCTTTCTGCTGCTTTCAACATTTTTTGCCTTTAGTTTTCAGAAGTTTAATTGCGATGTGTCTTAGCATAGATTTCTTTGGATTTCTCTTGTTTAGGATTCATGTTGCTGATTCTATCTGTAGGTTTGTGTCTATTAACAAATTTGGGGGATTTTTAGCCATTTTTTTCCTTCAACTATTTTGAGCCTCATTCTCTTTCTCCTTTCTTTCTGGGACTTGAACAGTATGAATATCACATGCTTTGTTATCATCCCATAGGCTTCAAAATCTCTATTTAATTTTTTTAGCCTATTTTTTCTCTGTTATTCAGATGATGTGAATTTTATCTGCCCTCAAGTACACTGATTGTATTTTCTGTTATCTCCACTCTACTACTGAGCCCATCCAGTGAGGTTTTTATTCCTGTTACATTTTATGGTTCTATATTTTACATTTATAAAAATGTAACTTTTTATAACTTCTATTAATACTTCCTTGCTGAGATTTTCTGTTTTTTCATTTGTTTCTAGATAATTTGTATTTGATTATTAAGAGATTTGGAGGATGTTTTTTAACCAAGGAAAATCCTACCCCATCCTGACATAGTATTACCTGGGGGGGAGGGTAGTTAGATGCATAAAATTAACTCTTCTTCTCATTTTAATTTTAAATCAATATGATCCTCACACGGGGGAAAAAGAACTCCAATAGTGTTTTAAAATATGATTATGTATAACTTTCCTGAGTTTATTGTTTAAAATTTAACTTCTCACTAGTCTTAGTATATATTAAATTTTAAAATATATGTAAGACAAGGGTTCAGTGCTTCAGAATTCTAAGTTAGAACTTTAATTCCAATATAGATTGACCTGTGGCAAATATATGGGATGCAGGGAAATCTGCCAGGATTCCCCTGAGGGCTCAGTGATTTTTTACACTTTCTTTGCAAGGTATATGGTACTGGATCATACACTTCATCACTGATGAAAAATAAAATTATGTGTTTATTGGATTTGTGTGACCTTTTCCTCCAACAATCTCAGGGCACTAAACTTTTAGCACATCTACTCCTTAAGTAATTTTAACATGCAGAGAGGATGAGAAGGTCAAACAATTACGAGAAGTCTGCTAGCCAATGTCAGCAGAATGCATTAGGTGTCACTAGAGTTTCTATTTCAGATATTAACAAACAGGACATAAAGCTACAGTATAGCTGGAGTGAAACAAGAGACATGCCAGGGGATGTGCTAAATAACCTTCAGGAATTGGGCAGTAAATCCAGCCTTCTCAGAGTATAAGAGAAGAAGCAGTAGATACCTCTCAGAGGACTGCACCTGCATTTACTTTGTATGTATGGATTCAACCCTTTGTAAATGTAGAAAACTCTCTTTTCCATTTACTCCATTAATTACTGTTCACCTCCTTTCACTGAACCAATTTTCCAGGATTTTATCAAGTATTTTCTTTGTCTGATCTTCCATAACAGCCACCTCTACAGTTTTGGGTACTGGAAGTTGATTCAGATCAGAAAACAGAACCACTGCAAATGTTATAGGAGCAAAGGGATTTAATATAGGAATTAGTGCTTACACGTAAATGGAGGAGCTGATGTAGGGGGGTCTGGACAGCTGCAGGTAGAGGATCAGAGAAATAGCCCCCTAATGACTTCACCTGAAGAACTGGAGCAGGGAGGGAAGCTGTTCTGGCCACTGTGTGCTCCGAAAATAATGGCTTAGCAAACCCTGAACCATAGGGAAGGGCATTCGGAAACATGATTCCCACCTTGGAGGTGACAGTGGTTACTGATCAGATGACCCAAGTCAATTGTACAATGAAGAGGGAACTCTACTGATAATGGGCTTATTTTAACTAATAATTTGGGTACAGGCTAAAATCATGAATTCAGTCCAGTACATTGCTCTGTTATGTACAAAATATCACCAATGTTATCTTTAATTTTTCCTGAAATGATTTCCATCAGACTTTAGATGTGTGTTTGCAACAAATAAAACATAACCCTAATGTTAATGGTCAGGGCAGCTCCCCTGCCTGAATGCCTTGGTGATGGAGGCTGGACAATGGCAATGTTTTCAGTGATCTTTTGTGTCTTCATAAAGAAATTAATTGAAGCTGTCTCTTCTTCTGGTTCTAAAATGTAGTTCAAATCTGAAACATAAAAAATCCATGCACTGTTATTTGCATTAGAATTGAAAACTGGTTTATAATACAAGTTTGTAAGATGAATAAATGAGCATTTGAACTGTTTATCTGCAAATAATCTAACTGAGAAGGCACAAGTAAGGTTAAAAAATGAAGCTCTGATTAAAGATTCTACAAGTTGTTTGGGACTTGATTCCCAAATCTTCAGCCTCAGAAAAGAGGCTTCTTGTTGTTTAAAAAAGCCAAAGAGAGAGAGACAGAGAGAGAAAAAGAGAGAGGTAGAGAGAGAGGGACATAAAGAACAATAGGGGAAGTGGCTGTGTTCGGAGAGGAAGCTGCAAAGATGCTAATAGAACAATCTTAGCAGGTAGTGAGTTAAGAGAACAACCCCATGGGTTCTGTAAGAAGCTGAACAGAAATGTGATTTAGCTGGTTTTAGAAATGAAGACTAGCAAGAGACTTGCTCAATTGCATAATCCCCCCCATTCACTCTTGAGTATGTCTGTGTGAATAATACTTGTTTAATTTAATAGCCTAGCTTTTAGCCATTTTTTATAGAGAAACCTATTCTTTGAACAAAAACCAATCAGCATCTTCCTGGTGTATTTCATATTTAGGAGCACCTTTTCTCCTAGATGATGTGGAGCTCTGCTATCACCACGTGGCAACTCACAACTTTGCAGGTAAGAGACAGAGGAGAATGAAACCCTGTTCCTTTCAGGCACCAAACAGCATTGCAATTATGACCATCTTTGACATTACAAGCCTTGACTGCCAGGACAAAGTGTATTTCAGAGTTTGGGCTACTTTGACAAGTCTTGAGAAATTAATTACTGACAGTTTCTCCCTGAGCTGCTCTCAAAAACTGCAAATGTTGATTCATTTATAGCTAAAGCATTTCAAACGTTTCATTTTTCCCTTTAAAACTCCTGTCAATAATATTGAGAACCCTGACTATAACTCTGTCCATATTATTTTTATAATATTGGGTTGTAGAATCATGACTTGTTAGCTGCAAAAGGTACTAACAACCATTTATTTACAACAAGACACACACCCCCACCCTGCAATTCAGTGCATTTTTCGCTACATTTTGCTGTGACAGTCTCAGTTCTCAGTTCCTAGTCTCCTGTCTCCTATGGCATAGAAGAGGACTATCTATCTCCCAGGGATTTTGCAAAGATTAAGGAGGTAATACATGCAAATGGCTAGCACAGTGCCTGCCACAGAATAGATGCCATTTAAATGTCAGTTGCCTTCCCTCCATCCATGTAATTTAGGTAATAGTGATAGCTGCCGATCGTTGAGCTAAGTACCAGGCATTGAACTAACTGGTTTTATTCCTAAAACAGCCCTATGAGAAAAATGAGGCTCAGATACCAGGTTGCCCAAGATCTCACAGCAAATATGTGGCTGAGCTGGAAATTTAACCTCAGGACTTACAAACCCTTTGCCAGTATGCCATCCTGACCAGGATTCCTCAAACCAAATATGAAACCCTGTCATACCTCATGCAGCCTTTGAATCACTTGGGAGGCTGGACTCCTATGGGAGAAAGATTCGTGTGGTGTTACCACATTTCGTTTTTGAAACTACAGTGCAACATTGCTAAGCCCTAAGGCTTGAGACTAACTCTGAGAAGCAGCCTTGGCTGGCACGCAACCAAAAGTCAGCCTGCCTTTCTCCTAAGGCACAAGGATATTCAGGCTGTCAAAGCTTGACAATAAACTGAGAAAAAAGAAATTTAAAAAATTCTTTTATTTCAAGTCTTACTGCACAAACTTGTATCCAACTTACCCTTGTCCACCTTGATTTTCCTTTAATCTACATGGTGCCCACTGACAAAATTCTGTTGATTCCTGTCCACTTTT
>CAUYRT010095291.1:0-49140 GCA_963574885.1 Lepilemur ruficaudatus
TTTTTTACATATATTTTTAGTTGTCCAATTAATTTCTTTCTATTTATAGTAGAGACGGGGTCTCACTCTTGCTCAGGCTGGTCTTGAACTCCTGACCTTGAGCTATCCACCCGCCTCAGCCTCCCAGAGTGCTAGGATTACAGGCGTGAGCCACCGCGCCCGGCCAAGTCCTAATATTTTTGCTGGTGGAGGTTCTTATCTCCATTTGATGGCTGTTGGTTTATCAGGGTGGTGGTTGATAAAAGTTGGGGCAGCTGTGGCAGTATCTTAAAATAAGACAACAATAAAGTTTGCCACATCAGTTGATTCTTCCTTTCACCAAAGATTTCTCTGGCATATGTGCTGTTGTTTGATAGCATTTTATTCACAGTAGAACTTTCAAAATTGAAGTCAATCCTTTCAAACGCTGCTGCTGCTTTATCAACCAAGTTTATGTAATTCTAAACCTTGTGTTGTCATTTCAACAATGTTCACAGCAACTTCATCAGGAGTAGATTCCATCTCAAGACACCACTTTCTTTTCTCATCCATAAGAAACAACTCCTCATCTGTTCAAGTTTTATCCTAAGATTGTGCAATTCAGTCACATCTTTAAGCTCCACTTCTAATTCTAGTTCTCTTGCTATTTTCACCATATCTGCAGTTACTTCTTCCACTGATGTCTTGAACCCCTCAAAATCTTCCATGAGGGTGAGAATAAACTTCTTCCAAATTCCTGTCACTGTTGATATTTTGACACCCCATGAATCACAAATGCTCTTAACGGCATCTAGAATGGTGAATCTTTTCCTGAAGGTTTTCAATTTACTTTGCCCAGATCCACCAAAGGAGTCAAAGAAATTTATGGCAGCTATAGTTTTATGAAATTAAGTAAAAGACTTGAAATTCAAAATTACTCCTTGATCCATGTGCTACATGGAATAGATGTTTTGTTACTAATAGCAGGCATAAAAATAACATTAATCTCCTTGGACATCTACATCAAAATTCTTGGGTGACCAGTTGCACTGTAAATGGGTGGTGACATTTTGAAGGGAGTCCTTTTTTAAAAAAAAAAAAAAAAAAAACCTGTGCAGTAGGTCTCAACAGTGAGCTTAAAATATTCAGTAAAGCATGCTGTAAAAAATGTACTGTCATCTAGGTTTTGTTTTCCCATTTCTAGAGCATGGGAAGAATACATTTAACATAACTCTTAAGTGCCCTAGAATGGTAAATGATCATTGGCTTCAACTTAAAGTCACCAGCTGCATTAGTCCCTAATTATCCTGTCTTTTGAAGCTTTGAAGCCAGGCATTGACTTCTCTCTAGCTATGAAAGCCCTAGATGGCATCTTCTACCAATATAAACCTATTTTGTCTACACTAAAAATCAATTGTGTAGAGTAGCCACCTTCATCAATTATCTTAGCTAGATCTTCTGGATAACTTGCTGCAGCTTCTCCATTAGCATTGCTGCTTCACCTTGCATTTTTATGTTCTGGAGATGGCTTCTTTCCTTAAACCTCATGAACCAACGTCTGCTATCTTTCAACTTTTCTTCTGTAGCTTTCTCACCTCTCTTAGCCTTCACAGATTTTAAGAGAGTGAGGGTTTAGGTCTGGATTATGCTTTTGCTTAAGGGAATGTCATGGCTGGTTTGATCTTCTATCCATACCATTAAAACTTTCTCCATATCAACCATAAGGCTGCTTTACTTTCTTATCATTCATATGTTCATTGGAGTGGCACTTTTAATTTCTTTCAAGAATGTTTCCTTTGTATTCACAATTTGGCTCACTGGTGCAATAGGATTAGCTTTTGGCCTATTTTGGTTTTTGACATGCCTTCCTCACTAAGCTTAATGATTTCTAGCTTTTAATTTAAAGTGAGAGACATGCAACTCTTTCTTTCACTTGAACACTTAGAGGCCATTGTAGGGTTATTAACTGGCCTAATTTCAATATTGTTGTGTCACGGAAAATAGGGAGGCCGGAGGAAAGAGAGAGAGAGGGGAGAATGGCTGGTAAGTGAAGTAGACAGAACACACATAACATTTATTAAGTTCATTGTCTTATATGGGCATGGTCCATGGCACCCCAAACAATTACCATAATAAAATCAAGCAAGGATCACTGATCACAAATCACCATAAGGGATAATAATGAAAAAGTTTTAGCTATTATAATAATTACCAAAATGTGACACAGAGACATAGGGCAAGTAAATTCTGTTGGAAAAATGGAGCCAATACACTTGTTTGACCCAGGATTGTCACAAACCTTCAATTTGTCAAAAACACAGTAAAACAAGTTATGCCTGTATATATAAATACATGACTTTATTCAATAGCACAATTCCAGAGGGTCTGAAGGGCCAGTGGAAATGTCCATCTGGAGAGATGGCTGAAGGAAATAAAGTGACCTTTTACTAAATGTGAAGTTATTTTTCTTGCAGCAGTGGAAATGCTGCTGGCCTCATAATCTCCCCTTGTCCCAATCTTTCAAAAAGTTCTCTACGCTCACAAATGCTTCATATGAGTGGGCTACATTTTTATTTTGTGAGAATTACAAAAAAAAGTTCAGAGTCTAAATCTGGAATGATGTAGTGGATAAAAAAAACAGGAAACAAGGAAGCACAGAAAGACAAGGCTGAATAAAGAGGAGGCATTAGAATTCAAGCTACCTGGATTTCGCTAATATTTTTAAAAGGGTTTTGGCCTTCCACAAGGTGGGTATCAAGATCCAAGCCAATCTTATCTAGATCTCAAGGAGGACATGATGGCCCCAGCTGACATCTGGGTTACATATTTAATACCCAAACATCCAGGGAGGTGGGAATCAGTCAAACTAACTCTTCTGATTTCATATAAACAAAATAACCAATTGATGGACTGATTGCTTCACTTGTTTTGGATTTCTGTATACACAGTCACATGCTGGTGCTGAAAAAAAATAGCCTCACCTTCAAATTCAAAGCAATGAACAGAGCGGGAGCTCTAGTGCTTGTAACAATCTATGTTAAGAAGAACAACGTGTCTACTAGCGTGTTTTTCATCCCAATTTTCCCAAAATGCCAAGAAAACAACAGTAATTAAAAGAAAATAGTTATAATTTACAGGAATACAAATAAAATTTAATTTATAATTTTGGATTTTTACTTCTCTTTTGTCAATAGTGTGACATTTTATTATTCATTCTTATTTTCATAATAGCCTCAGCTAAAAAAAAAAGAAAAGAAATTCACATTCATATTTTTCAGCTACCCTACTCAGTGTTTAATAATGAAGGCAATACCAGTATTTTGATTAAATAAATTGGGGGTCTCTATATGTTTTGTATTCATCCATGTTTTCATTTACTTTCTTGAAAATTTATACTAAGTTTCAACTATCAAAAGTGTGCCAATTGTTATCCATTTCCCTATATAAATAGGTTAGAAGTATATTTAATAGGTTTTATTTGTCTCTGTTTAGAAAAAATCATTTCACACCTATTTTTGTGTGTATAAGAAAAAAACTGATTTCCTCTGTTTACGGTAATTTCCACATTTCTGTATTATTTTGGAAAGTGGGTTCTTAATAAATTACATGGATTCTAAACTAAAATCTGGATTATGAAAGTACATTATAAAATGTACTCCTATAGATATCCTGTAATACTTATTATAGAACTAGGATTATATAGCTATAGAGCTACGGTACTGTATAAAAACAGAAAATTAATTTTCCTTTCTTTTTTTTCTAATTTAGGATTATGAAATCAATTTCTGGAATTATTGCTATCTTTAATGCTGCCAAATTTTCAGTATATCAAGCAGTTTTCTAAAAACTCACTCTGTCTAGTGGTTGTGTCTCATGCTAGTTCTCATTCTCCCCCTCTTGTGTTTCTCCACAATTACTGCTGAACTTCAGGGTATGCTGAGCCCCTTTCTAATCTCAGTCTATATGTTCTCTTTGTCCACTCTTTATCAACTCCCATGGTTTCAATTACCATGTATTCAAAATGTGTACTTAATTCAGCTTCTTCTCCTGAACTACAAACATTCATATCTATTAATATTAGGACTAAGCACTAGAGTTCCCATAAATACCTCAAAGTTAACAAGTTCAAACTACCCAAGAAAGCTTTTTCACCTGTAACTGACTCCTCTTTCTAGCTCTCTCATCTTAGTTAACGAGAGCACGATCTACCCATACAATTGTTTAAGCAAAATCTCTTCTGTTCTCTCTCAATCCCTATATCCAATCACTAAGTTCTGTTTAATTTACCTCTTAAATCTTTCTTGGCCCAATTTAGGTCTTTCCATACTCAGTGTTTCTAGCCTCACTTAAATCACTGCTTCTCTCACCTGGGTCCCACATGAATTGTAGAGTAGACAACATTTGGAGCTTGTTATGGCTTCAATGTTTGCCTCCTCAAAAACTCATGTTGAAATTTAATTGCTATTGTGACGGTATTAAGATCTAGGACTTTTAAGTAGCAGTTAGGCCATGAAGGCTCCACCCTCTTAGGTGGGGTTGTTGTCACCATAAAAGGGCAAGTTCAGCCCCTTCCTGCCCCATCTTGCCCTCTTGCCTATTGCTAAGTGATAACATAGTAAGAAGGACCTTGTGAGAGGTCAGCACCTTAATACTGGACTTCCCAACCTCAAGAACTATGAGCCAATAAATTTCTATTTAGGGTAAATTAGCCAGTTTCAGGTATTCTGTTACAGCAACACAAAACAGACAGAAACAGCCTCTCCAGCTTTGTCTCTCATCATCCTTCTCTCAAACTCTATTCTCCAGCATATCAAACATATTTTAACTCCTTAAACATGTCATACTCTCTTTCCTTGGAGCTTTCAGACAACTGTACTCTTTGGCTTTTGTAGCATACACACACAGACACACACACACACACACACACACGCTCTCTTATATATATCCTATATACACATTTGTACACAGTTATGTAATTTGCATTGAAATATAATTCATCATCACCCTTATGAGCAACAAGGCTGGGTTTGGTTTTCCTTTAATATAATCCCAAAACATTCATTACTTTCCAATCAGAGAACTTATTGTTTTATTGTAATTATTCATTGTCTTAGTCTGCTGGAGCTGCTACTGGGTAGCTTAGACAATAGAAATTTATTTCTCACAGTTCTGGAAACTGGAAAGTCCAAGATCAAGGTGTTGGCAGATACAGTGTCTAGTGAGGATTCCACTTTCTTTATAGATGGCACCTTCTCACTGACATGGTGGAAAGGGTCAAGGGTCTCTCTTGGACTTCTCTTATAAGGTCACAAATTCCATTCATGAGGACTCCACCTTTGTGACCTAATCACCTCCCAAAGTTCCCACTTCCTAATAGCATCATCTTGAAGGTTAGAATTTCAACATATGATGTTTCAGGGAACACAAACATTCAACCATAGTACTCACTTACCTGATTATGCCCTCCAGTGGCATTGAGAATGTGTACCTTTTTTATCACTGTGTCTTCAACACTTAGCACAGTTTGCAGAATAAACATGTCCTACGTGAAAGAACTAATGGATCAGTGAATATATACTGGTATATCAGGCAAAAATATGATAAGGCAAGGATCATAACCTTATTCAAACAAAGAATTATGATGAAACACAAGATATTTGTAGATAAAATTAATGTCATTATTACTATTCCATTTGTAAGGTAAATGTAAGTTGTACTACTTGTTTCCATCCCCAAAAGCTGAGCATTATTAAAACTGCCTCTGCAAGCAGAAATGTTGAAGGAAAAGACAGGATTCAATGGCATGTTATTTCCTAATATTGCCTCATTTGGAGGTGACAGCTCAGCTCTTACTGAACACAGCCAAACAACTCTCCAGAACATAACTAGAATAAAAACACACAGGTTGCCAACAAATTGTTTTCCAAAAGAATAATTATTACGACAACAAAATCACGTAAATAAGAAACGGAAAAGGCACGATAGGTCACTTATCTCTCTCATGAGAATACTTTCTTAAATGTTGGCCTCAATGCTCATCAGGGTGAATTTTAAGTACAACCAGTGATGTAAATCCCACCTTTACCCTTGGGAGGCTGTTGTGCAAACCAAAAGTTTTCATTGCTTCTGCTTGGATGAATATTTTAAAATATGTCTTTTCTCAGAGTGTGCTACACATTGTATCTCATGCCTCTATCTTTTTAGGTTTTATAAATGGGGATGAAATCTTGAAGCAGTAGTTTTCATTTAACTAAGAGTTGAGTTATGAGCAGCAAATTTACTTTCTCTATTTAAAGGTATACGTAATAGTGACAATACTTTCTTCTATTCTATTTTAATATGCTTTTATTTTATTATATTAATGATTAAAAATTAGAAGAGGAAAATAGTCAGGATTATGTCCCTTCAGTAGGTTAAATCTTAGTAAACTTCAAGGGACTCTTCAGGTTTTTTCTGTTGTGGTACAAAAAAAAATTAATGGAATATTGTTTAAATAAACAAATTATATGCTGGAGCTAAACATTTTTTACATTATGTAGAATGTTATAAAATTTATTTTTGTTTGTTTACCATATTAATTTTTCTTCATTGGGATCTTACCTGTAACATTTCAATATGTTCCCCTTTCGTGTCATTAAAAATAGTTTGGTTCAATACATAAGGCAATATAGCAAATAGCCTTTCATTTGCAACATTTCCTAAATATCAGTCTTTTGTGTCCCGTAACATTTGGCCACATTTTATACCCTTGCACCAGTTTTCACTTAATATTTTCTTGAGATGACTTATTTTAACATAAATATATTTTTAGTAATATTTATGTCATGGGTTTAGTTGCTTATTTTTCGCCTGAAACACACAAATACATATAATTTAAAACATTATACAAAACTCTGAAAATGTCTTTTAGTCCACACTTTTGAAAAACTGTTCTTCCATATTCCATTATAAATTTGTTGATAATTTCCTTCTTCTTTCATGAAAGACTCAGACTTTCAGAGCTATTTTCTGATAGTTCTCTACTTGTTAAAAATCTATATTATAGATGCTGTATTTTCAATCTGTTTTACTTAATGCTATTCTGCTGTTATTATAAAATCTATTTAATTTGAACAAGTATAGAGAAATTACAAACATAAATTTTTTAAAATTAGAAAATATAGGCTTTTTTAAATGTGTATAATAAAGGTGCTACTGAACCTACTTTAATAAACAGGTAAGATGTATAATTAATAGTACCTAGATAACAAGTGGTACTCTTTAAAATACTGTGTTCTCTTGTCACATCAGCTGTTACCTGAATATTACGTATGCATACATTTCGTATGACAAACATTTTCAAAAGTTGACTTAGTCAAACTAATAAATGCTAAATTAGCTATTAATTTATATAAAATCTTATATTTAGGTCTCATTATTTTCTTTTGTTACTATATTGGGTACCCCTGAAAACATTTCTACCTTAAAATTATTGACGAAAAATATTCTTTAGCATCCAATAGAGATTTACAAAACTTTGACTATTGTAAAAACCTGCTACAGTTATCCTCCAACTGAATTCATTGTCATCTATTATTTTTGTTTATGATCTTTCAGCCAGTTCCTAATCCATGTGACTCTGTTTTCATCCAAGACAATTATAATTAATTTGTAAGTAAAAGTACATAATCCATTGTTTCAAATGCTTCACTGGAGCCCAAATATATGACATCAGTTGTATCCTCTTCATCCAATTAGTTTTGCAACTCTATCAAACAAGCCCATTATCATGGTCTGGCATGATTTGTTCATTATGGACCAAGCTGCTGAAGGCTCAAGATTGTCTTCTAACTGCTTACAGATTGGCAGTCAATATTTTCTCCCTTACTTAACTCCATATTGAGATATTGTTTGGTTGTATGTAAACATTTTTCTTGTTTGGGCATGTTAGCATAGAAGAAAACCTGGAAAAAACTAACTTGTAGAATCACTTTTTGCAAATCACATAACATGTAAATGAGATACTTTGGGATCTTTGGTCTTTTCTATATATTTCTTTAATTTAACATAAAAATATTTCTCTGAGAATGAATAAGGATTTCAGCATTATTAGTTGGTACTCAAATGTTCAAAGGACAATAAAACTAGGCTAATTAAAGAAAAAGTGTTACCTCAGGGAGTTTACACATAAGGTCATGGGCCCCATCATGGCTCAGAAAGAAAATGAGCTAACTGTAGGGCATGGTGGAGCAAATTGATAAGATCTAGGATATCTACAGGAGACACGGTAAAATTCATTTATAACATTTATTTATATTACATAAATATAAATATTTAAATTGTTATTCAAATATTATTTAAATAATATTTATTATTTAATATTTAAATATATTCCATATTGTAAATGGATATAACAGTGGTTGTAAAAGTAAAAAATTTGTAACCTTCGGGGTTTTCTAAAGCACCAGCAATAATTTCATGGCAATTATTTTTAAGATCCACAATAAGCAATAGTTTTAATTAGATCAATTACCAAATGTACTGGCTCCCATTTCCATGATAAATTGTTCAAGGATATATTCTACATGTTAATCCCAATGTGTAGAAAAGTTTGATCCCTTAGTATTCGTCCTGGAAATCTGTTGACATTTGTCAGTTATATAGCAAATGTCTTTTTCTAAAAAAAATTTTAAAACGAGAAATTCACAGCACAGCACTTGTGTTCAACCTTCAAAATTATTAACGTCTGAGAAATTAAGTATTTCTCTACCCTGTTTAGGGTAATTAAAAAACATGTTTGCAAAAAGTTAATTAAAAAATATATTTGCAAATTACACATCCACGTCTAAATGTTTTTGCAAACTTCTTGCTTTCTCAATTACCAAAGCTATTGTTTTCAAAGTGAAAACATAAATACTTGGCCTTTTCTGGATCCAGTTCAAAGCATTTTCATTTATAACTGAAGAAAACTCCTATTTTTCAAATCTAATTAACATTTGATCGAATCCCAGGCTAACACTTGGCCATGAAAGATCTTGGCAACTTGAAATTTAAGATGTGTAAAATGGCCCTGTTCATTGCTCATTGGGCAAAAAGTGGGAGTGAGAGAAAAATCAAAAAATGGAGAAAATTCATTTCATTATTTTCCAATCAAATAGCTAATTTCTGGAGAATTCTATGAAATTATAAATGAAAAACAGTAATGAACTTTTGTGAACTTAAATACACATGACTTAAAGGCTAACTGAAGTGTAATATTGGAACAGTGTAGAAGAAATTGAAAATGTTTTCAATAGAAAAATTAGTTTTAACGCTATCTATTTGAAGGGTTGCATTCCCTTCAGATTTGCTTACTGACAATGTGTTTGTTTATTTCCTTCAAGATTTAAATGAAAAACACATGCAAAAGGGTGCCCCCAAAATCTTAAAATTTTCATACTTATTTTCAATGTAATGATGAGAACTCTTTTTTATGCCTTTTTTATTGTTCTGATAAACACATTTCATGATTAAATATTTCCCCACCAAAAGTATTAAAAAGTCTATGTTATAGTCACATGAATGAACACGCCATGTTAGCTACATGACAATACATTTTAAAAAATTGGCAATGAAGAGCAATGAGGCAACAGTGACAGATCCTAAGGCAGGTAAAATAGCCCTTCTCTGCCTCATTCAAACCAATTCCTGTACCTAGAAGGGTAGAAGCACTCAATTAATATTTGCTTAATGAATTTATTACACTTAGAAAGTATAATTTTTTATTTTTTTCTACTTAGAAGAAAATCTAAATTTGCATTTTAGTAATAAAAAATCTAGATTCATGGAAACAAACAAAATACTGAAGTAATATATAGGATGAATTTAAAATCACTAGAAAAAATGTCATTGTTTCCATATGAAACCTTGATAAAATAAAGGTTCATCTCCTTATACTTCTACTTCAAAGCACTACTAATTATTTTAATTTAAGTATTAATGTATATAAAAATTTGTTTAAGGAAATATCCTCTATTATTATGGATTGCCTCTACGATGATAGCAGTAATACTGAATTTGTTCTCTACAGAATCCTTGGTACCTAGAACAATGCTTACTTAGTATACAGAAAACCCACGGTAACTATTTGCTGAATGAAGCTATGCACAGGCTTTGTATTAGTCAGGGTTCAAGCGGAGAGGGAGAACCAGTAGGAGACAGATATATATTAAGATATGTATCAAGAAATTGGTTTATGCAATTGTGAGGACTAGCTAGATGTGTCTAAAAACCATAGGACACGCAGTCAGGAAGGGCAGGCTGAACCCTTGGTCAGGAGCTGCTGTCCATAGGAAGAATTTGTTCTTCATCAGGAAAGCCTCAGCTTTTTTCTTAAGGCCTTTGGACCAGTTGAATCTGGCCCACCCAGGTCATCTAGGATAATTTCTCTTGCCTGAAGGCAACTGGCTATGAACCTTAATCACATCTACAAAATATCTTCCTAGAAACACCTAGATTAGTGTTTGACTGAATAACTGGGGCTGTAGCCTAGCCTTGTCGACAGAGCAAAAAGACCTGAAAAAATGAAAGTTCACTGCCTTTCCTGGTGATACACAATCCATCACTGGGAATTTAAACAGAAGCAGATTGTCCATCCTACAAGCTACATTTCCTTGACACCTATTTGAATCTAAAGTCTATTCAGGTTTAAGGTTTTCATATATATTATCATTTTTAATAATTTTATGAATCCTGTGTTACTGTCCTCATTTTACGATAGAAGAAACTTGAAGTTAAAGAAAGGCTAAATAACTTTCAATGTCAACCAGCTAGTGAGGGTTAAAAACTGAATTATATTCATTCCAAAGCCCTAACTCTTAAAAACTATAATCTTAGTATGGCATTATCAAATAGAAATTAGCTATAAAGAAAGAAGAAAAATAATAGAAAAATTCAAACGTGTCACTTTAGTCAAGAAACTCAATAGCATTGAAATACATTGTTCTTACCCTCTCCATTGCTGTGTTCATCCATGTTGCTCTTCAACACTCCTGAGAAAGTGCTGAAAGAGCATATAATGAGATAATTATTATAAAGATATTAATTATCATTTGTGTCTTATGAAAACAGAATATTTTGAAAGCCACTAAAATGCTTTTTAAGCCAACAACAGTAGGAAAAACAAACTTTTCTCGTGCAACTGTCAAAGCTTATGCTCAAATTATTATTGCTTTTTATTTAACTTTATTCAGTGTCTGGCTCTGGTTTTTAAATATTTCTGTAACTGAAAAGAAAGAACAAGATTTCAGCTTCTTAGCATGTGATAAATAATTTTTCCATGACAGTTTTTATTCTGCTTTCCCTTATTCTGCCTTATCATCTAGTTTTCTTCTTTAATAGCTAAATCCCTAACTACTGTTACACACAAATCTACTTCAAATATAGTCTGGTCTTCTGAATCATATAGAAATAATGATGAGAGAGATAAAGGTGAATTTACCTGTAGATAATCAGATTATTGTTTATTACAAACTTTAGTATTATCCAGTCTAAATTTACAAGAGTTTGGACTTTGATAATAAATTTGATTTGTGAATTTGATAATGAATTTAATAGTGAATCTTAATCTGGTCATTATTCCTTTGCAAAACAAAAAATTATAATAGTACAATGACAATTTAAGAAATAGTAATCCGCTGTAGCTTTTTCATAGCAAAAACAAACTTTTATTTATGATATTAAACATCATTTTCTTCTATTTACTGTTAGTGCTACAATGTAAGCTATAAGTTCTGTAACTACCCAAAAGATAGAAATGGGAGAGAACTAGCAGAGAAGTCCAAATACAGTCTAAAAACAAGAAAGTCCTCCCAAAAGAAAGAAAAATGAAAACAGATGCAGTGTCATCCTCCATTATGTTAGCTCATGCATGGTTCTTGCTAAAGAACAGACATTCAATCTGCTTTGAATTATTTGTCATTTGGCTTCTTTATATTTCCATGCACTATTTTGCATTTTGTTCACTACTCATTGTGTTATGCAATCTACATTCTGTAAAAATAATGTTAATATATATTCTTACCAACGATTGAACTATGTGTAACCAAGTTTAGAACCTTCATAAACTTTGATGTTTTAGAGTTTGCAACCAAACTTGATGATTTTCGGGTCTAAGTTCACTTGCTCTTGGCCCAGCTGAATGTAAAACCCAATGCATAGGACTTTAAAAGTCTTATAAAATATTCAAAAAGCTTGTTGCACATCAAATAGCTCTTAAGACAGAACATTTTGATGAGTTTAGTGTAAATGAATCAGAAGCATATGGATTAAATTTACCTTAAAATACTCCTGGGTTTAAGAATTAAGAGAAAATGTGCTTGGCAAAACACATTTTGGGTTTTTCCTAACCCAGAACATTGGAAAAGTAGTTCAAGATGTTTGACGAACCCAAAACATGGCTGGGTTCACCCATTCCTAATTCCCTGTGGTAATAGCAAAGGACAGGCAGAGGCAGATTTTAGGTGCATAAATCTAGTTCAGGTTTTATCATGGTCATCCCAAACTATTAGAGAACTTGAGAATGCCTTGCCTCATCTAAATCAAATTTGTGCTGTGTGCTTTTTATAATCTCTGTTTAAGGAGTATAAAATGTGTGTTTTATATGAAGGGTGTGGTTCTGCATAATTATATATATCAGCTTCTATGCACTCATTCAATAAAGAAGAGAAATCATAGGGGTTATCCAGAGCATATCAGAGATACACAGACATTATTATTAACCTCAGTGACTATTCACTTTAATTAAATGAGAAGTTTATCAATTACTTCTACTTCTAAAATTAACAAAACTATGCTAAAGAACACACAGGCTTCCAAAAAAAGCAACATGTACAATAATCAATGTTATGAAATTCGATTTTCTTTTTCTAACATCACTTTTCTTTCTATACAAAAAATGGAACAGCCTATATGAGCAAGTCATTAAATTCTCTGAGTATACCACTGTACTAAAAAACAACTATTCATTCCTGATTTAAGGAACTGCCATTAATACCTGAATTATTTTTACTTGAATTTATGACTAATTTTTACTTGTAAGTAAACAAATGCAGAGAAAGAAATTATTATTATATGTCATCTTTCTTCTCTTCCAGTAGGCAAATAACCAGGGAGAGACACAGATCATTGACTCATATTAAATAGATTCCTGTGACTTGATAGCACACAGAATTTTGAATTATAACATGAAATATTCATATAAAGTCTAGCTAATGTCTTCAATTAAGATGGTATGTTAAAAATAGCCTCTAAAGTGAAACCTACATGTGAATTTTTGTAACAATATGTAAATGCAAGATATATTCTTGAAACATAATAAATTTGAATGACATTTTACTACATCAAGCTTGAAGACTAGAGAGTGCTTTCCACAAGAAAACGATTTATCATGTTATGGAGTAATAATAGGCTATTTTCTGTAACATGGGAAGAAATAAGTAAGGAGATATAAAGATCTATTTTTACACATATTTATGCAAAGAGGCTAGATTTTTCAAAAATTGACTGTTTATTTGCTTACTTAGGTTATAAATAAATAATGTTTACTTTCAAATGAAAAATTGAGAGGCAATTGATTCATAAAATGAGAATGTTTATATAAAAATGTGTATAGATGGAAAATATATCAATTTTAATGACAAAAGTATAACTACAACATTTTATAATTTAGTCTTTCCTCAACCTTAACTTTCTGAAACTCAGTAATACAAAAGATGTTCTTAGCATCCTAAAGAAATGGCATAAGTCCCCTACAGTAAGGACATACATTTAATTCTAGTCCTTCATCCATAGCCTTTTGGATTCTTATTTATCATACAATTCACTCAACTATTCCACAAATATTTACTGAGCATCTACTATGAATAAAACACCATTGGATACAAGAGAAGTATAAAGAAATTATTTATTCGGAATTGTTTTTCTCAAAAACATATCATACATTGGGTAAATTAATGCATATAAAAAGCTATTTTTAAATACAAACAGTGATATGAAGTCACTATAGAAAATATCCTGTGGATTCTCAAATGAGAGTTAAAGAGAATCCATAAAACAGGAACAATGTCAACAGGAATAGTAAGAACTAAAAGTATTATATTAAGGAAGGACACAAACAAGTGTAAAAAATTTTTAAAAAGACAAAAATATATTGCCTAACTATATAACAATGAATGTCAACAGGAATTATTTAAATACTGTGCTCAGTTTATTTTGTCTAAAAAGTTTCAAATGTCTTAACACACTTTCAACAAGCATGGATTTTGTGTGAATCTTATTATTTGGAGACAACTGTATAAATGCTGTGCATAAGACATTCTAATGTGTGTATAAGTGAAATAATACAAATAAGTGTAGAATGCATAACTTGTAAAACGGAACAGCACTGGGACAGCAACTAGGTCTTAGCAGAAGATATTAATAATTTCAAAGGAATCTATGCAGAAGATTTTCAACTAGTTTAAAATACATAAGACTACAGATGTACAGTAACTAAAAGGAATATATTTAGCCTGCTTCCAACTAAGTTGATAGAGATAAATAGAAAATATTAGTCATCTAGATGTGTGTTCCAAGGATTCAATGTAGCCAAATAACTAAGAGAATTTGTTAACAAGAGCAGTTTTCTAATATTGAACTTCTGGGAGTAGGACCCAGCCATCCTAAATGTTAACAAGCCTTTCAAATAATTCCTAAGCATTTTAACTTTTGAATACCACTATTCTAAATTCCATCAGGAATCTTTTTTGAAAGAGAACTGGCAGTTAGTGATCAGACATAAAAGAACATCCCATTTTATGATACAAAAAAGTCAATTTACCAGACTTCAAGCTACACTACAATGCTATAGTAACTAAAACAGCATAGTACTGGAACAAGAACAGAGACATAGATCAATGGAACAGAACTGAGAACCCAGATATAAAACCATCCTCATACAGCCATCTGATCTTTGACAAAGCAGACAAAAACATACACTGGGGAAAACAATCCTTATTCAATAAATGGTGCTGGGAAAATTGAATAGCCACATGAGGAAGACGGAAACAGGATCCACACCTCTCACCTCTCACACAAATCAATTCACAGTGGATAACACACTTAAACTTAAGGCATGAAATTATAAGAATTCTAGAAGAAAATGTTGGCAAAACTCTTACAGACATTGGCCTAGGCAAAGAATTTATGGAGACAACCCCAAAGACAATCACAGCAACAACAAAAATAAATAAATGGGACCTGATCAAATTAAAAAGTATATGCACAGCCAAGGAAACTATCATGAGAGCAAACAGACAACCTACAGAGTGGTAGAAAATATTCACATGTTACATATCCAATAAAGGGCTGGTAATTAGAATCTATAATCAGCAAGGAACTCAGGAAAATCAGCAAGAAAAAATCAAACAACCTCGTTAAAAAGTGGGCAAGGACATGAAGAGAAACTTTTCAAAAGAAGACAGACTGATGGCCAACAAACATGAAAAAAATTCTCATCTCTAATCATCAGGGAAATGCAAATCAAAACCATGATGAGGTATCACTTAATTCCAATGAGAATCGCTGTTATCAAAATGTCCCAAAACAACAAATGTTGGCATGGATGCAGAGACATAGGGACACTCATACACTGCTGGTGGGACTGCAAACTAGTACATCTGTGGAAAGTAATACAGAGATACCTCAAAAAGCTACAAATAGAGCTAGCATTTGATCCAGCAATCCCATTACTGGGCATCTACTCAAAAGAACAAAAGACATTCTATGAAAAAGACATCTGCACTTAAATGTTTATAGCAGCACAATTCACAATTGCAAAGATGTGGAAACAACCCAAGTGCCCATCAATACGTGAGTGGATTAATGAAATATGGTATATGGATACCATGGAGTTCTACTCAGCCACAGAAAACAATGGTGATCTAGCACCTCTTGTATTATCCTGGATAGTGCTGGAGCCCATTCTACTAATTGAAGTATCACAAGAATGGAAAAACAAGCACCACATGTATTCACCATCAAATTGGTATTAATTGATCAACACTTATGTGCACATATAGTAATAACATTCATCGGGGGCCAGGCAGATGGGAGGGGGAAGGAGGGATTGGGTAAATTCACATGTAATGGGTGCGGTGCATGCCATCTGGGGGATGGACACACTTGAAGCTCTGACTCGGGCAGGGCAAAGGCAATATATGTAAGCTAAACATTTGTACCCCCATAATATGCTGAAATTTAAAAAATCACATCAAATCAAACAAAAGATACCCTAATGTAAATACGGATGATTTGTAAAATTTGGTGGACAAAAGTTTGCCATATGGGCATTGCATATTAGAGCCAGTTACTAGTTACATATTGCCATTGCCATTCATTGTAAATATCAAATAAGTGGTTTAATTTTTACTTATAAACCAAGCATCATGTTTCTATCTTGTTATTTTGTGCATCAGCTTCACACAGTTCCCAAAATAGTTAGGCTACTCAACTACTTTAATCTCCTGGCACTTGACAGCACTTTTTATTAAGAAACTAAGGAAAAAGTGAAAAAGCTCAGATAGAAAACTATGTCCCCAAAATTACTGACACATAGGGCCAACATTATCAACCCCTTTAGAATGTTTCCCATAAAAAAAAATATTTTTCTAGATTTCTAGTGCAACATATCAACAGCTATCCTAGTGACATATGCAAATGAAGAATAGTAACAAGTATATAGATATAGAAAGAGAAATATAGAGCAGACAGCAGAGAATAGGAAAAGGCAAATGTGGAGTACCTGTAGAAAGATAGTATTTCTCCTGAGTACTCTGTGCAACTCAAGTCACCTATACTATTTGCATTTTCCACTTAAAAAAGATTGGCCTTCAGGTATTAATATGTTAAACTTTTGTCTCCCCTATAATTCACTACATCATACCCACTTACCTACATCCATACAGTTTTTACCTCTTTTCCTCTGGTCTGAAAGAGGTATCCCCTGCTACTGAAGTCTGTATTTATACTTTTATTCCTATTCTCCTGAATTTACAACTTCTCTCTTTATGTTTGTTTCATTTCCTATAGCTGCCCTCTTTCTCAGGACACCTTCTTAATTCTTTCTTCTACTCACAGTTAAGGTTTTATTTTTTAAAAAATTCTTGACATTCACCTTCATTTAGTTATCTCTCATCCATTCTTCAATTCACTTGTAATCAAATTTTACCCCTACTATGCCAGTAAAATTACTCTGATTATTGTCATCAATGGTTAAATACAATGGATTCCTTTTAAACTTGCAAATATCTTTCTCTTTTATTGATAGATAATATTTTACATTTTTGTGGGGTACATGTGATTATTTGTTACATGCACAGACTGTGTAATGATCAAGTCAGAGTATTTGGGGTATCTGTCACCATGAGTATTTAGCATTTCTATGTGTTGGTGTCATTTCAAATCCTCTTTTCTATTAGGTCGTTAAATATGAAATGTCTGATTTCAAATCAAAAGTTTAGTTCATTATATCTCAAACAAGAAACAGTACAATTAAGCAAAGTATGCACCTAAACGATCGACACTGTTTTGCCATCTTAATAGTAGCTTATTTACGCCAGCAGCAAAGAAGCCTGAAGAGCCAGGTGAAAAGGTGTTTTCCACAACTTGTTGAGAATTTAATATTTTTTCTTGCAAGAAGTAGTCCAAAGCCTAGAAGAAGTTGGAGTTAGTTGGTGCAAGGTCTGGTGAATATGATGGATGACAGAGAACTTCCAACTCTAGCTTCTGTAGTTTGAGCAGCATTGTTTGTGTAAAATGTGGTCAAGCATTGTCTTACAAGAGGATTGGCCCACCTCTGCTGACCAATCTTGGCTGCTTAATCACAAGCATCCTCATCATTTCATCCAATTGGTTGCAGTAGGCATCCACTGTAATCAATTGAACAGGTTTCATGAAGCTGTAGTGGATAATACCAACACTGGACCACCAGATAGACACCATTAGCTTATTTTGAAGAATATTTGGTTCTGGACTGTGTTTTAGCACTTCATCTTTATCCAACCATTGTGCCAAACACTTGGAATTGTCAAAAGGAATTCATTTGTCTATTATCACATGTACCAATACAGTGTAGAAATGGTTCACCTTTATGTCATGACAGTGAAGAAAGCCAAGCTTCTAGACAATTTCTCTTCTGATGCTCATTTAATTCACGTCGTACCCATCTATCCAGCTTCTTTACCTTTTCCGTTTGCTTCAAATGGTTCAATCTTATTGGAATAGTAATGTCAAACCTTGCTGGCAATTCACACGCAGGTTGAGATGGATTTGCTTCCATGACAGCTTTCAGCTCATCATTGTTCACCTTGGTCTCAGGTCACCCACATGGCTCATTTTCAAGATTAAAATCACCAGAATGGAATTTCTCAAACCATTGACATACTGTGCATCCATTAGCCATATCCTGCCCAAACATTTTGTTGTTATTTTGAGCTATCTGCCTTATGTTGCTTCCACGATGGACCTCATATTCAAAAATAACGTGAATTATTTACTTATCCAAGGTTTCACAAAAATTGCTCTAAAAAATGTGAAAGATAATTATAAGCCAAAACATGCTTTTGAAAGACTGAGGATGTACTTTCACAGTAAAGATAAAACAAGAAGTGTCAAAGTGAAATGTCAGAGATATCCCCATCTCAGTAAATTCACTGAAAATCATTTAATTGTACACTTAAAATGGAGTAAAAGCATGATATGTAAAGTATACTTCAATAAAGAAAAAAAAATATTAAAAAAAAAACTTAGTGCTTAAGGAAATAGGACATTCCATGCTTAATAAACTAAAAATTGCCAGGTACTATTCTATACACTTTTTGTGCATTATCTCATTTAATAATCTCGGCTTCCAATCATAATATATTATTATTGTCCTCATTTTCATATGAGAAGATGGAATTACAGGGAGATTAAAGACACTGCCTAGAATCACAGGAGTAGTAAACCACAGGCAAAGAAGCTGGATAGATGAGTACTGCATGAATTAAATGAGCATCAGAAGAGAAATCACAGAGCCTGTATTTGAACTGAGCCAATCTCTTTCTGAAGGATGCACTTAAAGAATATCCAAATAACACTAGAATGATCAAGATTCTAGGAGTCATGTCATGAAAAGTAGCTTCCATGGAAAAAGATCTATATGACACCATTAAATGCAGTGTTATGTGTGTGTTCAAGAATATTTGCAGAAGCAAAGAGGAAGGGAATAATAACTGTTTCTAAGGGGAACAGGAATGGGATGGTTTAATGGAGATGGTGAGTTGGCCTTTGAAGAATGAAGAGAAAATTTTTAGGACAAAGTGAGCAAGGAAAATCCAAGCAAAGGCTGGGTAATTTAAAAAGAAAAGAGATTTACTTGGCTTGCAGATCTTCAGGCTATACAAGAAGCATGGCACCAACATCTGGTTCTGGTGAGGGCCCCAGGAAGTTTCCACTAACAGTGGAAGGCAAAGGGAAGCAGGTGTCACATGACAAGAAAGATTGAAGCAGGGAGATAGAGGGGAGGGAGGTACCAGGCTCTTTTTAACAACCAGTTCTCACAGGAACTGATAGAGTAAGAACTCACTCATTACCTCAAGGAATGGCAGGGAGCCATTCATGATGGATCCATCCCCATGACCCAAACACCTTCCACTAGGCACTGCCTCCAACATTGGGGATTAGATTTCAACAAGAGAATTGGAGGGGACAAATTCCTAAACTCTATCAGTATATGTTAAATGCTATATATATAGTTTATATATACATAGTCATATATTCAGATATGCATGTATTAGTTTATAAGATAAGATGTATTTATGGGATGGATCATGGCCAAAAATGGAAATTGAATGGACGTGGGTATAAACCCTTCTGTTAGTATAGGGAATGATAGAATAACTTCAATAAAATGTGTGTGCCTAGGTAGCCCACAACAATCCATTGAAAGAAAAAAATTGTAGGCAAAGAAAGAACATAACAGATAACAACATGAGCATTAGTGGACAGTGCCTCATGAATCTGTGCTCCCCTCAACCATGGGGAGACATTTAATTAGAATCCCTACTACTAAGCTTGTTTGTGAGCCATGACCTAAGGCATCTCAATTAGATTTTCTTGGGCTTTGTGTTGGGTCTGCTCAATGCAAAGAGGTTCTTCCAGAATTGTCCTAGAGCAGCTCACTCTGTTTCCCAAGGTAATATTTTGGCAACTGAACAAAAATGAAGAGTAAGCTATTTGGAATTTGCCCAGGCAATAAAAGAAACCTGAGTTTAATTTGTGGTAAATTATGTGAACTAGAAACATGCTGCCAAACATATCTTTGTTTTTCCACCATAAAAGTACAAACAATACAAATCTATATGATCTTTAATATTAATAATACTATGGAGAATACTTCTTATTCAAAATGGAAATCTAATATAAAGTAAATAAATTATAGTATCAATAAATTCTAAATATTTTGTGGGTCTCTGATCAGAGTTAGAAAAAGCTCAAGGTGACATTTATTTAATTCATATTTTAGTGAGAAGTTTTGATTTATAGTCAGACACAATTGAAAACATGCTTTCATAAAGTGCTGTAGAATAATTCCACTTAAAGGTGAGGTAACCCTTCATTTCCTTGCATAGAAATAAATGTATGCTCTGAATTTCAGTCTGGAGGAAAATAAAAGCACACAGGTAGAGAGGTTGACATTGATAGGAACAGGGACAGGACACTTCATCTGTAGAGACAGGATGGTTGCCAGAGGGGATGGTTGCAGATATAGGTAAGTTGATAAACTTGTGGCCAGGATATTAAGGAGTTCCTGTCAAATTGTCTCCATTCTCCCAATAAATACAAGGCAAACTTAGAGGCAGGAATCTGGGGAAATAAAGGGAGGCCAAAGAAGGGAGATAGGTGCAAATCATCAGAGCCTAAGCAAAGATTTAAATCGATCATTTTCTTCCAAAAGAAAATATACTAAGGATTAAGGGAATATAGGAGGATTGTCTACCATATTGTATGTCCACTTTGATGGTTTGGGCCATGACCTTAGAGTAAGACAAATCAGCATGGGAGTGCGTGTGTGTATGTATGTATGCATACTTGCTTGTATGCACCATCTATATTTCTAACAATATTCAGTGTTTTTGTGTAAGCATATTGTAGACAGTTAGATTTAAATAGAATTCAGGATTTTCCAGGTGAATTTAACAAGGAAAGAATGAGTAAGGGGTTTAATGGGGTGTACAAAAGAACAATTATAATAAAGGTCCATGGACTCTAAGTTGGTAGAAAGAGCAGATGATAAACATAAAGGTGATTTTAATGATATAAAAGTATCACTGGTTGGAAGGTCTAACGAAGTCTCAAAGAATTGAAGCAGCACATTAGGTGAGCTAAAAAGTTAGAAGTCAGGAGTACAGACTGGGAAACCTAAAGTCAGTATTTTGGAGATGGTCTTTGGTGTTGACAAGGTCATAGGTGGGAACACAGACGTGGCGGCTGAGGTAAAATAGAGGTAAATATTATTTTAAGAAGCCACATACCCTGGTCAATAATTCTTGAGATCAGCAAATACCAGTATGATGTTGATCTTTCTCCCACTTTATTCACTAGTTCTCTCTAATCCAGATTTCCTAGATGGAAATTTCTGCATTTTGCCCTTTGTGAACATATTTATTTTCATCCCAATCTCTGGATTTTCAACTTCCAAAACCAAGTTCAGATGAGTGGCCTCCATATGGACATTACTTTACTATTCCCCCACAGTCTGTTGATTTAGCACCTCCTTTCAGATATCCATCTCTATCTTGCCTAGAATAATGAATGTTTGGCATTTGCTCAACCCTGTATCTTTTCCAGAACCCCAACCCAAGTCTTCCTTTATGACTTTCCACTATTTTCTGAGATTCAATTTTGATAAAAATAGTACAAAAGGGGTAGTATAGAATCTCAGAAAACCCTCTGACCTTGGGAAGCAGAGCCAGTACAGGAATAATCAAAAAGGTATGAGATAACTCATAATAGCACAACTGTATAATTAAGACAGCAAAATTTCAAGAGCATACCAAATACTGCCCCAAAATAAAGTAAAAGTGAATAAGAGCAGAGGGGTGTGTGTGTGTGTGTGTGTGTGTGTGTGTGTGTGTGTGTGTGTGTGTAAAGACTTTGGAGTTAGTATAAATGAACTCAACGACCAGAGAAAGCTTATTTTATAGAGAAGTAAAATCAATGCACAGATAGACAAGAAACTTCTTTGAAAAACTACAGTGGGTCAAAGCAGAACTGAATCTCAGAAAAGTTGTGCATTCCTTTCCCCAAAATACCACCATCCCTTTGGCAATTGGGGAGAAAAATGATATTCTTTAAAAGAGCAATTGGAATACAATGGGGAAGGCAGAAGGAAAATTGCATTGATTAAGAAATAAAATACAAGCAAAAATAAGGTGGATTGCTTGACAGTAAAGGTCTTATGAATCAAATATTCTTGAAATCATTTGACTTTCTTCCGTGTGTAAAATGCACACGTTATTAGCATATTAGGGTCACAGTTTTCTCATTTGAGATGAGAGCTTTTGAATTCGGTAATCCTGAAGGGTACTTTCAGAACCCAAAAGTTACCATTTTAGGCAAAAATCTAAATTACCTGGTTTTAAAAACTAATATACATGGTATCCCATTAGGGGGATTTGCCTCAATTGGCAAATGAGGTGAATAAAGTTAAAAGTTCTAAGTGATTTGCCTTAGGTTAGTAGAAAAGAAGCAATAATTGGGGATAATGTTCTTGTGTACAGTTTTCCAGGTTCAAACTAGTGGATTTAAGTACAAAATCCAACGAAATTCCAAAGACTTGCCCTACAACCCTTTGAAAGATAATAATCTCTAAACAAATAAATAACATTTGGAATATAAAAATAGGCCAAAGTCTCTACATTCTCTAGAAAAAATATCCTTTGGCCTCTTTCCTGTTTCATATTACAGTATCATAATATATGAACATGAAGTATTTTAATAATACTCTAACCAAGGGTGATTAAGGAATATGTAAGTGAGTCTGCAGGAGGATTTGGTACAATCTCACTTCAAACAAAATAAAGCATGTTGGGCCTGAAGGGAAACCTAAAGAAGCCTGAAACTAGCATAAGTAAAAGAAATAGCATATACATATGTTAACACAAATGGATTTTAATAAAAAATATATGTGTTAACGTTTTAGGCTGCTTTCCGTAGCACAAGAGACCTTCCAGTATTCATGTCTTGGTTGCCATTGAGAATTGGTTTTTCTGCATGTCAGTCACCCTTGATAAATGATACTTTAGGACACAGATGTTTCTTTACCCAACAGACAACATTGCTGGTGCCAGGAATTTACTAAAAGTCATAAAGTACACAAATTTGAGAAGATGGTTTAGAAAATGTGACTTCTTTTTTTTCTTTCTGGAAGTAGATTGAAAATGGTAGCTTTTCTGGCAAATTTAAAAGCAAACCAGGGACTAGTTTAAAATTTGGAAGTAGCATTTTCCAGGAAAAAAGCGTTATTTTGAGTAGAGACAATGTAGAGTAGGGTGGAAATATATTTGGAAGACAGGAGAGAGGGAGACTGTCTAATTTTTAAAGCTCTGTAACAGTGAGCCTTTTGATAAGTCACCTGTAATGTCAATAATATGATTAATAAAGTATTTTAAAGCAGACAAGAAGAGATTAAGTAATCACAAAATAACTGAAAGGAACTAGAAATCTCTTCTTTTTAATAGAGAACTGATTTCTTATCATATCATTGACTCCTAGGTAACATTTGAGAACTTATTTTGAGACTTTATGACTTCAATTACATTTTCTATTTAATCTCAGGTAAGTCAATCATCTGCTCTGTTGATTTGATCAACTGTAAAGTAGAAATAGTGTTATTGAGGCATATTATGCATAAAGTGCCTGTGAAATGCATACTTTTAAAAATTAAATGTAGGCTATCAATATAAGTCATTTTGATAAAAAAGTCAATGTTAAAGTATTTTAACCTTTATTTCTCCTCAAATGCATTTTTCAATATTTATTTATTTTTCAAATAGAAGCAAAGAACTCTGCACTGAGAAAAGTAAAAAAATATTATTAATAGTTTGCAAAAACTATTGATTTTTGAAGGTAGGCTCTTCAAATGCCTACCTTCAAACATAATTAATCTTTTTGTTCTTGATTAAATTTTTAGACTTTTTTCTTTTAGTAAAAACACATGTAACTATCTGTGACTACATTGGTCCATGGTGTGTCATTTTAAGCGAGATCCCTCTCTTATCCACAGTTGGATTTTCTGTTCATGTGTCATGACTACACTAGTTGGCAAAAACAGTATGATTTTCTGCTATAAATGATATTTCTTCAGGCTTTGAATATTTCCCCCTCTCTGTGTTCCCTGGCACCTTTTTCTTCTTTGCCTCTGCAGCCAAGTTGAGGTCTACACACTTCATTTGGTTTAGATGACCAATTAATTTTATAAACTTCTGCAAAAGTTGTAGGTAAAGCTGCATTTGGTAGAATTGTTTTGGTCATAAGTAAACAGAAAACTACTTCTAGTCTTGGCAATAAAAGGCCACCAAAGAAGTGAGGTGACACAAGACCCGAAGAATGGGCCCCACTTGTACTCGCCATCAAATTGGTATGTTGGCTTACACCTGTAATCACAACACTTTTGGACGCCAGGGCAGGAGGATCACTTGAGGCCAGGAGTTCAAGACCAGCCTGAGCAATATAGTAAGACCTTGACTCTACAAAAAAAATTAATTAATTAATTAATTCAAAATAAATTATTTTTCTGTTTTTAGTTAAAAAAAAAACAAAGGAAGGAATCAATAAGAAAATTATACTCAGCTCATGGCACATTATCATATTTGATTCATGCAAAGTTTCTTTAGTGTTTTTTGTTATTTATTACACTTATTCCCCATGTTCCACTTTTGTTCCCTTCCCTCTACTCTAAAGGCAGATGTCCTAACTTATGTAATGTGTATTGCCACTTTGATGCCTGAAATTTAATTTATGTAAATAGTGTTATGCATATCAATCTGTTTCCTAACTATTTTTCTTAGAACTATGACGTTAAAATTGTTCTCTGTTGATCTATGTAGAGAGCAAAGTTTTACTTTTGTAGAACGTAAAAGTGTTTGGCAGTCCTAGTCCTGTCATTAATTTACTTTGTGACCTTGAGTGAGTCATCTATGTTCTTCGTGTCTACGTTTCCTCATTGGGAAAAAAAAAATGAGGATATTGAATGAGAATGTGTCAAAGATTTTAGCAATAAACCATACCAAAAGAAAAAATACTGAATATTGGCAGTTGCTGAATTGATAAATTCTGCAGCTACTATACTGGGGGAAAAGAATGTTGGAAGAAGAGAATACCAAAAACTTTGTTAGTTCATGCAGTTTAAGAACTATGAAGTATCAAAGAGGATGAAGAAGAAACAAGACAGCAGTTGACAGCAACTGGAATTAGATCTTATACTGTGTATTAACATCCAAAAGAGTTGCCTTGATGACACTACCTTTGGTCACTAATAGTTGAAGCTTGGGTGTTCAGCATGAAATGTAGATCCCTGAGATGAAAATTATGGATGGGTGGTATTTCTCCGAACTGGAAGTAAAGCCTCCAGCAGTAGAAATAATAAGTCTTCAAGAGTACATCAGGAAGATTGTCTTAGGTATATTTACATTGGATCACAGACACTTCTGGCTCTTGTTAGAGGACATTGCCCTAAAATTATAACCATCATAGGTAGAGGAGATACTTTTAACAAGATTTGTTTAAAAATAGGGGTGGACTGTGATTGAAATTAAAATTCCCTTTGAGCATGCAATATTTATATTACTTATTGGTTACATTCTATAAAACATCTGAGTTTCTGGTGATAAAAATTCCTGCCAAAAAGACCCAGTTATTTCCTGGAAATGGTTCCTTATGTTTAAAGTAAATGAATTTAGAATAGTTTCCAGTGGAGTCATCATCTAAGCAAGAAACTCTTGAGTTGTTTTTTTTTTTCCAAAAATTTTATTGGGGGAAAACTACAAAACATTTACAGTCACATTGAAAACCACAGCCAGTGACTGTCTACATAGCTAAAAGTAAAATGTAGGGACGTGAGTGTAAATAAGCCACACTGGCTGTTTACACATTATAATTACTCAATTCTATGTTTTCCTAGGTCTATATTAACATTTCCTAAAGGAGAGAGAAGGAATGGGTTGAATATGTTAATATTTATTTAAATAATTTTCTCCATTGAGTCAGTTTTCCTTAAATCAAATAGTGCATGAGTCACTGATATATTTAAATACAACAATTTATTTTGTTCATTATTTAAAATTGGTTATTGTGCTAGATTCTGGGAGTTCAAAGGTAAATGAGATGTATAACCTCAGGAAGTCCTCTCCATTTACCTCCTCTGTGTAGATTGACTTGTTTCTTTCCCCCTTGCTCTCCCTTGTATAGACCCTCTGTGCAAAACCTCCATTATCTGTAGCCTGATATCCTACTAGAATGTTTTCATTGATCTCAACACATGTCCTTAAATTATTTTCCACATTACAAATTAATCTATTATATTGCTGATTTGATGGTCCCCCTTCCAGTTTCCAATTTTAATGGCCTCTCATTATCCTTAGGATAAAGACCTAAACCCCTAACACCACCCATGTAGTTCTGCATGGCCAACCACCCCTGACTCTCTCCAGCCTCAGCTTTGGCTTCTCTTTTTTATTGTCCGTACTCCAATCCCATTGAACTGTCTTATTTTAATCTTTTGAAAACGCCACATGCCTTCCTATCTCAGAGCCATACACAGGCTCTTCCTCTGTCTAACATACTAGCACCACTCTCCCCTTCACTTTTTAGTTCCCAATTTTGCTATGGACCTAAATTCAATGAACACTCTTTCAGGGATATCTTCCTCCTCACCAGGTCAGTGCCCCCTGTTTCATACTATCAAAGCATCCTGTACATTTCCTTCAAAGAAATTATCACTATGTGTAATAGTCATTTATCATGCTCTTTGATTTATATATATTTCTTTTATGGATCTCTTCACTGCCATGAAAATATCTTTGATTGTTTTGCATTATTGTTTTGTTATTACCTTGCAGAAGGCCTGCCCCCCTAAGTGCTATAGATGGAAGGAAGATGGATCGGTGAGAGGCTAGGAGGGAATCATCTTACATGCCCAGAATGTATTGTTTTATTTGTTTGTTTGTTTCTGTTGTCAGGGTACATGCTGAAACATGGATATGTGCACTTTAAGTGAATCAAATGGTGTCATAAAATCAGAATATTATCAAACATTATTAAAAGAAATAATTTTCTTGGCTTCTTATTTTCTCAAGTTTCATACAAGGCTGAGGCTTGGCTAAGCAATCCTAAAATCACATGTTTATAATAACTGTCTTCTTTTATGATACAGAAATTGAAATTTATTAATCCCAGTTGTCTAACCTGAGGGTTAAAGAAAAGAACTGTGCAATCTTTGCAAAGAGAAAGTCCTCCATACCTCTTACCACGTTAAAATGACTTTTAAGGAATACATTCTGAGCCCAGACCTGAAATTCAAAAGCCCTTAATTCTGCTACTAACCACAGAAGAGCCATAGAACATTACAATTAGAAAGGAATTATAAATCATTTACTCACTGGTCTATCCCCTTTATTTTGAAGATGACATAATCTAAGAGAAGCTAACGATCATAACATGCACAAAGACAATGTAGTGGTAGAGCAATCAGGTTTTAGTTAGGACTTTCAGTTGCTGATAGTACAAAACCCACACAAACGTGCTAAAGGAAAAAAAGATTTATTGGTTCACATAATTTAAAAGTTAGAAGGTAACTAGTCCCAAGTACCACTTGATCAGACAACATCAGCAGGACTCGGTTTCTCTCTATTTCTTGGGTCCACATTATGCAATCTTGGCTCCACTCTCATTTTCTCAGATTCTTAGATTCTCATGGTTAAAAAAAAAAAAAATGACTGTAGCTGTTTTAGCTCAATATGCATTCAGATTTATTCCCTGCAGGAAAGAGAGTGCCTTTTTCTATCTGATTAAAATAGAAGTCCAGGAATTGAAGCTTATTAACTCTTAACACGAAGAAATTGGATTATGCATGATCCATAAGACTTGGGTTTACAGCTCTATTCAGGTGAGTTTGGCTGCTAGAGATTGATGACATAAATGCTGATATGCAAACAGTGAGTGTGTACGTCATGGTGAAATTCTGGAATCTAGGTTCTGTATCAACTGATTTTTTTGAATGATGAATTCATTGCAAGGGATCAATGATCATGTTGACCATAGCCTCCAGTTACATAGCATGGGGATGAAGGAGAAGACCTAGGAACAATCTCAACTCATACCTCAGAGAAAGTAGTTGAAAAGGATATGATTATCTAACCCTGTCCAGAGCAATTGACTGGAACAGCTCTGTGTATTTACAGCTGCTGCATAGCCCATCAGGAAACTAGAGCCAATGCTCAGGTGTTTCCCAGATAAGCGTGCAGGGTTGGATGAGGGGGTGAGGGAAGGAGGGTACAAGCATCTTTACGTCTTCTGGATCTGAGTAAGACTGGTATGTGAATAAGGAGAAGGGAACATTTTCAATTTGATCAGGTGAACCAGAGCTTGGAGATAAACACTTCCTTTTCTTTGTCATTTAGCTATATTGTTACATCATTTATGATATGGGAGAAGTGGAAAGAGGAGTGTGTGATGTTACCTTATCTCATCAGGTATCAGGAGATTTAAAAATAAATTATAAAGCACTTCTAAAAAATGAAGATTCATAATGTCCCTTTGCCAATAGTAACACCCATTGTTAATAATTGGTAGTTGGGAGATGAAGGAATTATTCTGGATCCTGGCATAAACCAGTGGTGCCACCTTAAGCCAGCTACCTGACCTTCCTGGGGGTTATATCGAGTTCTTTCATTATATTATTATGGGGCTAGATTGGCTTTTCCCAAATTGTGTCCTACAAGATGTCAGTGAAGCTACCATAAGAAAAGATTTCAGTGGTCCAGTCGGCTCAAGAAATGAAATGTTTGGTGTTAAAACAGTCCCAGGCATTAAAAAGTAATTAAAATTTTCACTTTGAAGAATGGCCTGTATGATGCATATAAGTAATTCTGATGAATGGCAAAAGATTCGATTTTATTACATTTAAAACTCTGGAGAAATTGCATATAAAAGAAAGAAAAATACCTGAAAAGGCTAGGAGAAATGTTCAGCAAAAACACTAGCCTATCAGAGATATTAGATGAACGTCACATCATTCGTCTAAAAATGACATTAATACTGCTATCTATCAAGTGGCACTGCCTCTTTTAAAATACTAATATTAGTTACAAAGTAATTAAAAAGCCAAAATGGCCAAGTCGTTGATAGCCCCAGAGGGAAGGTAAAAATAGATTCACTATTACTTTGGCAAGGAGCCGTTGGATTCTATAAGGCACATAAATGATTTTCTGACTGGGCAATGTGACGGCCAGTTTCCCAGCTTTAAAATTTTACCCAATAAAACATGGGCAGGCTGCCACGTGAATTTGAATTTCCTCTCCCTGTACTTTCCTTTCTCAATTTTCATTTCCTTTTCCCCTCAATTGCCAAATATTTTTCCAACCTCTCACTTGACCAGCATCTGCCCTCTTCCAGTGGAGATTTTAACAGTTAATTTCTCTTCCATTCACATTAAATTCTGTGCTTTACCTGGTCATAGCATGCTCTCTTTGAGTCCTTGTTTTTAAATTATCTCATGATGCTCTGTACATTCCATGTAACTTGAGGTTTTACTTCTTCCTTTTCTCTTTGTCTGGTCTATTCTGATAGTCAAATTGTCTTCTCTAGGCATGTGTAGAATCATGCTAGTTTTCTTGATCAGCTAAAGCGCTCTCCTACCATCTAACTCTACACTCTCATTACCATCCATCATCTTCAAATGTCAAATTTAGGAAGATATAGTTTTTTTTTTTTCTTGAGGAAAAAAAATCTTTTCTACTATTATGGTCAACTTCATCACAGATACAACTTCTTTAAAAAATTTTTTGGTTTCATCATATTTACTGGAATAAGAGCACTATGTCTAATCTGGTATTTGGTCACATAGCTTCTATCTGTAGCTGAACTCCAGTGATATTAAGCAAACAGATCTTTCTAGTTAAAAATCCTCATAAGTAAAATTTTAAAAGATTATTCCATTAAAAGTTGCTCTCTCCCTGCTTTCTCCATTGTTTGTCTTGAAAGGAATGAGAGCACCCAAATAATTCTGATTGCCTGACGTGTCACTGCTCCGTTACTACCAAAATGAAGTCTCCAAGAACTGGGAAAATGCGGAACAAGTAACCTCAGGACTACTGGGACGGCCAGGGAAAGCAGGAGTGATACTGATTATAGAGTTCATAAGTCTTCACCTTGCTTATAATTGTAGTTTCTGGATTGGTGGAGGGAAGGCCTGCTTCCCAATCTATCACCTTGAGCCCTCCCTCAATACCATGTCTTGCATGGTATTACCATTGCCTAATGGTTTGTCCATCCACCCAAGGGGATGATGATGGGAGAAATCAGCCCCTCCATAATCAAGAGAACTTTATGCCAAGTATTCTAAAAGTTAAAACTTCAACCAATAAACCTCAGTGTAAAGCTTTTTTTTCCTTCTGAACACAACCTGTAATTCTCTTTTGCTTCAGATGTATATCTGAATATTCTCTTAGATGTATACATTACATTGTTTACTTTGATTTCTCTTGGTTTCCAATGTATATCTAATCTCTTTCCAAATGTATATTTTAACCTCTGGTTATTATTACTCTCTTGTAAACTTCGATTGTTTTTCAAATGTAAGTTATAACTTTGTTTACATTTGAGTACAAGGGAGTCTATCCTTGTGGCTATCAAAATAATTTCTAGATTGGAGGAGTTTGGGAGGATTTGGAGCTATACTCATGATACGTAAAGAATTGAAGTGAAGTAGGAACCAGTTCCAGGCTTGTGGAGGCTCACCTCAGTTATTCCTGCATGTACACATTTCAGCTTCACAAAATGCTCCACGGTGGAGGCTTCCAAGTTCAACTAATTTTGAGAAATAATACATCCTCTCTCCCTCTCTTTGGAAATCAGAATGCAGATTAATATTTTGAAGGAGCTGAGGTGAACTTCATTAAGAAGACTGGTTTATAGCCCAATGTTTGATCAAAGAATCCTTTTTTTCATCGAGGGCTAAGTTTATAATGGGAGGAATGAGACAAGTGAGGCACTTGCATGAGACACAAAATTTAAGGGGGCACCCAAAAACTCAGTAATTGATATAGATAACATTTTGATACAGTATTTCTTAAAATCAAAATTAATGTGAAAAAAATGATGAACAAATTACCAAAATGTGAAATAAATACATTATGATTGTGTTGTTAGTCTAATAGCATAGTAGAGAATACTTTATGAGAATAGAGAATCAGAGAGGGAGGAAAAGGATTCTTTTATTCCCTATTGATCACTTACGGTAGGTAGGAACCAGTCTAGGCATAGAGGATCCATCAGTGCTCAAAATATTATGGTACTGTTCTCTGGTGGAGTAAGTAGAAAGCATGTTAAATAAGTAAAATGCATTGATGTTAGTTATAATTTCTAAGAGCAGGAAAGAGGAATAAGAAGTGCTATGCACATTTTGATAAGGTCACCCAGAAAGTCTTCTCTAAGAAGTTGGCCATTTAAGTGAAGACCTAAGAGAGAGAAAGAAGCAGTCTTGCAGAACAAAAGCTTTTCAGGACAAAGGGAATACCAGAGGCAAAGGCCTCAGGTAGGAGTATGAATGGCCTGTTCCAAGAACACAAGGAGGCCAGCATGGCTAGAGCAGGTGAGTGGTCTAGGGGCCACAAGAGTAGGTATTGTACTTCCCTGTTTTATCCCTCTCTAGGTGTTTCTTTGGGTTAGAAAAAGAAGGGACAATGATCTTTCGGTGGACCAGGGGCTATACTCCTGGGTTGTGAGACAGGGTCTGTACCCAGTCTCATAAGGGAGCTTAGGGATAATATTTCACAAATCCATCTCCAGGTCCCATCAAACAGACATCGAGAGCTGTATCAATAAACTCTCTTTTCAAATATAGAGATATATGTAGATTTATAGACATAGATTTAGACATAGGTGGTTGTAATTGCAAATATAGATGTGTATATGGATATGGATGTGGATGATATATGGATATGGAAATGGATATATATAATGGCCTTATCTTAGTTATAGAAGTTTTTAAGATATTTTTGTCTGTTTATTAAACATTTGGATGTATATCAATATCTTTCTTATTCCAATATGAGAATGCATGTGATACACAGAACTTAAGAAAGAAAGAGACAGATTCTTTTGCTTGTGTGTGTGTGTGTGTGTGTGTTTTCCTATTATTAGGATCTGGCACAGAATTTTATAATATTCTCTGCTTCTAATATAAACTGCTTTGCTATCCAGAACTTTAATCTCTTTTAAGTTTTCTTATTTAATTTATTTTTGGAATTTGTGAAACAAGGAGCATTTTGCATGTTGGAAGGGTGCCTTGTTTATGAATATTGCTACGTCAAATATTCATCAAGATTGGTAGCAGACAGCGGCTGATAGTGCATAAATAGGGTGTCAGGCTTCTTGGTGCCAAATTCTACCCTCTGTTATGTGAAGACAAAGGCAATTTTTACTGAAATCAACAAAAGTTTTCCCCTGACCCTGTCTTCTATCACAAGGCATCTAAAGGCAGTATCTGACCTTAGTTTCTTTTTCATTTGTTTGGAATAGAATAGTGGAACAAAATGAGAGGTGCCCCGGGCTAGGCTGGTGTTCAGCCAGTAAGCCGCAGCTTGGCCACAAGGGTCGCTATGGCTACCATCCAGTCTAGTTCTTCAGTACTCTATCTTGAGGGAATGCTTCCCCTGCCTTTCTGGGAGCTAAATGTTTTGACTGTCACCTCTGAGTTCAAGGACTGAATGTGGTTTTTATTTCACTTGCTTTTAAATCTAGTTCAGAATCTTAGGAAGGATATGGGAGATTTCCAAAAAAGACAGATACACTGCAGAATTTGAACTGTCACTAATACATATCTTCCCCTCTTCTCTCCTCTCCTAAAATGAGAGTGATAAAGCTTGCATAGTTCATTACATGCTTATTAACATGGGTAATGAAATTATAGGAATTAGTAAATTAATAAAACGTAATACATTCATACCAATTTAGCCATATATGAAGCAGTGAAGTGTCTCCTATGATTAATCACAACCCAGCCATAAAAATGTTAAGCAATAAACATCATGATGGCTGACTTTCACAATAGCCCCTAAAAAAATTCATATTTATTTTGCCATTCCTATAGTATAGTTTAAAAAGGAGAATGGTTCTGAATTTTATTTCTTCCATTCTTTCAATTTATTACTAAATTCAACTCACTTACTTCATCATAAACCTTTAATATCACCCTGGATCTTTACCTCTCTTTACATAGCCATGTCTATTAATATTTTACCATTTACAAATGGAAAATGCCATTGCATACTTTCTATCATATGCACTTTTAGGCTTTATCTATTTGAGGCAATGCTAAAAAAGCAGAAGAAAAGCTATGATTTGAACCAATCAGCTTACTCATCTCTACAGTGACCTGGCACAAATCTCAGCTTTCAGCACATTCAGAAGGATAAAATGTGGCTTTGTACTGATTTCCAGCTTAACCTACTTGATTACATCCAGATAGATTTTTATAATCTCCGAAAGTTATGTTCTTAGTGTTAGGATGTGATGGTACTATGATAATATTTTCTACAAGAAAATATTCTTGTTAACAGTCACTTCAGCCTGAAAGGTCACATACAAGCTCTCCTCTATAATGCTTTCCTACAGAAAGACAGAAGAAATCCTGAGAAAAAAATCCCTTTTGACTGTTGAAATGTGTTATGTATGAATAGACCAAGTTGTCATTGGTCACTTTAAAGTCAAATTTCATGAATGGAAATGTTCTATTGTCACAATGTGGTCAAAATCAGCTCTGATCAAAGGCTCAGAATTCTCTTCCAGGTTAACCAAAAGACTATGCAGAGTTTGTGTCCAGTTGTAGTTATTATTGTCACCAGTAAAAACAAGAAGATTCTTTTTACAGATATTAGATGATAAGACTTAGGAAACAAGGCACATGTATGAACCAGTGTCTGAGAATCACAGAAACAGGTAAATATGACAATGTAGAGCAAGACAGTGAGGGAAGTTGTTATAGATTGAATTGTGTCCTCCCCAAAATTCATGTGTTGAAGCCCTAATCCCCAATATGACTATATTTGGAGATAGGGCCTTTGTGGAAATAATTAAGGTTAAATGAGGTTATAAAGATGGGGGCTGTAATTTGGGACAGAGATGACAAGACCGACATTAGAGATACACATACACAGAGAAAAGGCCATGTGAGGACACGGCAAGAAGGCAGCCATCTGCAAGTCAAGGAGAAAAGCCTCAGGAGACAGCAAATCTGCCGACAGCGTGATCTTGGCCGTCCATGCTTCAGAATGCTGAGAAAATAAATTTCTGTCTTTTCAGCTATCCAGTCTGTAATATTTTGTTATGGTAGCCCTAGCAGACTAATATGGAGGTCTCCACTCTTCTTTGATGTTTTTTAATCAGACTAGTGTATCACTTGGCTCTTAATTTAAAAAGTAGAGAGTATGCCTACAAATATATGGCCTCTTTCAAAATATATGCATTAATATATAGCATAAGCAATGTGAATTTGTGCATACCACCTGCAAATGTGATGGCATTATTTTCCTTGTCTCTCTTACTGTCCTATATTTCTGCTGCCCCAAATTCCATCCTCACTTTTCTTATTATTTAACTTAAATCCAGGAAAGATGCTCCACAGACTTTTTTTTAATAATAAGGTTGAGCGTGATGTTAATTTTTTCAGGTTAAAGGTCAAGTTGCTTTTAGCTACTCTTTCCTGAACTTAGAAAACCCCAAAGACTTCTTCCCCTCTTCTTCCTTTAGAATCCAAACCTCTTAAAGTCACCTCCCCCCACCTCCAGCTGCCTCACTCCAACAGTCACCTTTCCACAGAGTAGAGGATGTATACATTGGAGGCTGAAGGAAAGGAGGATGAATGATAGGAACTATAGGGAGGCTGCCAAAGGAGAGAAGCTTCAGAAAAAGCAAAGCTTCTTACCAAAGAAAGCTAGCACTTTGCAGCATGTGGAAGAGAGTAAAGCTAAGCCTCAGGCCCTGATGTAGCTCAGGAGCAAGATATATGGTCCATAGAAATCTCTAATTAACCTGTGCCATGTAGAAGTCTCTGTATCAGGTGGACTATGTCACTTGAACATGAAAAGAAGAAAAGAATAACCTGTCTCTGGGATTCCATGTGTGAGCATGAGTAGCTAACAGTATGGCTCTTTTGTTATGGACTGTAGCAACCCCTATCTTCTTTGGTAACTTGTGTAGTACCTTAATGTTTTACAGCAAATTTCCATCAGCATGGACCTAATCCATCAGCAGTTTGTATGTTGGCTGTGCCTCTTTATAATCATAAACAGTCCAGTTTTTGTCAGAGAAACTTTAAGAACACAACCTCTCCAAGAGACTCTTTTTAGCTCCAGTCCACAGTAAATCATAGAAGTCCATGGGGTTAGCATTCAGCTTCTATTTCTCCAAAGGAAATGAGGAAAAGTGACACCAATAAAACTTTTATAAAAAATTGAAAAACAAATCAAATTAAAAAGGGGCCTCCCTATGTATGTCTGTCCAGACACTGGATCTCTGGTGTGCGTAAAGATGGAGAACCTCCATGATAATTAAAACCAGGGCCCATGACTGATCAAGGAAACAGGCTAAGAAGGATAGAATAGAAATTTCATCTTCTTACATTTCAGTCAAGCAGATTAAGTGCAGAAATATCTGGGTCATCAGATGGGAAGAGCTTGACACCAGTTTAAATTGGAAGTAAACAGAGAACTGTAGAGGTAGGGCAGGCTGACTGGTCAAATGGGAATCTTTGATCAGATTTCATTATGTCATCTCATGGAGAAACAGGCTAAAGTCTACTATTAGATGAAGAATTTCTCTCCTACAAGTAGGCCAAAAAAGCATCTAATATATATTTTATATAACAGAAGCTTCCCATTATCTAAGTTTCTCTAGCTTTAGAATGAGGTAAATGATCCTCTTCCTTTACAACTCTCACAGGGATACATTAAAAGGATACTTCCTCTAATAGCTGTTAAGTTCCTCTGAAGAAAAACAGAAGGAAATACAAGGCATTATGAACATTAAAAAATTAGTTGTTTTCTATCTGTTTTATAATATAGTTTCTAAAAATCTCCCCCAGACCCATGCCTTTAGGCAGAGAATTTTAGTTGATTTTTCTAAGTAATGAGTGAGTATGCAAAGTGAATCAAAGCTACACATTTAAATTTAATGAATAATTAATTTAAATTTTAATTCAAATTGTAGAAAATATGAACTTACCAAGAAAATAACTGATGTCAATACCCTAAAATTTGGGTATGTACTAGGAAAATAGAATTTAAATTTATTTCTGCTACTAAATTTATTAGTAGCAGAATTTATTAAATTTATTACCCAAATAAATGCAAAACATTTATTATTTTTCAATGAGACATTTTTTTTTAATTATTAACTCCTTCAGACCATTTGCATGTGAACAAAACAAAATGGAACACTTTCAGCCTCAAATGAATGGGACTTTTCTTAATGTCTAATTAGCTGCCTTTTTTTAAGTCAGGGAGATTTTCTCAGAGTCAGACCACCTCTTCAAAGCAGACCCAGCAAACTCACATTATACAAAGTCATTCAAAGTCAGTAGACAGAGTTTCCAAGTACAGTACCTCAGGTCATATTCCCTTTGGAGGTACAGGAAATGGAGAAAATTCAGAAAGTACAGGTTACCCCACAGGCCAACAAAAAACTATGTCAATTACTCCCTGGGGTAGTCCAGTACACTTGAGATAGTCCACACACATAATTATTAGTGACACAAGCATTTGCTTTGGCAAAATTGATTGAACTACTGACCTGAAATAGTCACTAAACTATATGGGTAAATAAACCCTCCTTTATCGCATATTTGTCAAAAGAGATTCATGTAGGATCTTTAATCAGATAATTCAGAAATAGTTCATGCACTTTTAAAATGTAGGCAAAGCAAATATTCTCCTTTACATAAAAATAAAAGCATGGATATTTGAACTTTATATCAACCAATAATTTCAGGTATAGTGCTGCAACACTTAGCAAATCAGTAAAGTTAGTGCATTTGTTCTTTTCTTCTTTTATAATTTATTTTCTGGAATCAGTGCTAATAAGAGACTAATTTTCAAAAGTCAATTGATTTGAAAAATAATAAAAAATGTTGGGACTAGATGTTCTACAAACTGGCTAATATATGCAATAGATAAGTTTCAAAAAACTGTGAACAAATTCAAATTTAGAAAAGGAATCATATTAAATACATTCATGGTATTTAGCAGTACAGGTACTTTAGAGTGATCTTTTAAAGCTAATAGATTTTTTTATATATACACAAACCTACCAAAAAACTCTTCTCCAAATTTTCTTTTTGTATCTGGGTTTCAGATTTTTATGCAAAATTGTGCTATACTGATGTACTTAGTCTAATGATATTTATTAAGTTAACTATATGCTCACTAGTAATTTTATTCAGCGAAAGAAAAGTTTATTATAATCTCTCCTGAAGTGACATAACATTGACTTATGAACTTTTCTCACACTCTGCCTCTAAGTGATGTCATGCTGGCCACATTAGTTTCCTATTGCTGCTGTAACAAATTATCATAAACATAGCAGCTTAAAGTAATACTCATGGGGACTTCCAGTTTCCAGTTTCATATTTAAGGAGTTTGGAAGTAAGTCACCACTTTGTCCAACAAGTAAAAAGCTGAACAGGCTGAGAAATCAATAACTCTTCTTGAATTTGTAAGAGAGGTGAGGACACAGGGCAAACCACTACCTCCAAGATTGGAGAGACAGATAAACAAATACAAGAGTCTTCACTTATCTGAGCAGAGACTCATGAGCAGAAACTGCTGCGGAAACCAGTGTCAAGGCAGGAAAACCTGAACTATAATTGACAAATTGCTGGAAGCTCAGCATGGACTACTGTGAGAGTTAAAAACTCCAGGGACTCAACCATAGAGAGGCTGTCACAATATTGTGAGATTTACCTCCAGGAGCTCCACCAGGTTCCCACAGTAAATACTAGAGAAAAATCCCCTCATGTGTCCAGTGAGGGAAGGGGAAAAGGAATAATTTTGGAATACACTGGAGTAGTCAGTTTTTCTTAACAAGACCTGACCTCAAGAGAAACTATTTTGCTAGAGCCCAATCTGCTGGGATTTTATCAAAGCCTAACTGACCTATGGGAAGGAAAATACTCAACTCCAGCCCACTCTTGCCAACCTGCCCCACCTAAGATGGGAGAAAAAAACTTAGAAACAATTGTGAAATTCACAGTTCAGAGGCATAGGCCCATTAAAAGCATTAAAAGACTAAGATCTAATCATAAGACTATACAGGACATTTCTGCTCTCCACACACCTCCTCATCACATTACTAAAGGTCTATTTACAGCAGTTTCTCAGAACTAATAGTTGGCATTGTAGTCATGTATGGCTACCAAGACAAAATTACAAGGCATATCAATAGGAAAAAACACAATTTGAAGACAGAGCAAGCATCAGACCCAGAAATGGCAGGGATATTGGAATTATCAGATCAGTAATTTAAAACAACTATGATTAATTTGCTAAGAGCTCTAATGGATAAAGTAGACAGCATGCAAGAACAGATGGGCAATGTAGGCAGAGAGATGGAAATCCTAAGGAAGAACCAAAAAGAAATGCTAGAGATTAAAAACATTGTGACAGAAATGAAAACTGCCTTTGATGGGCTTATTAGTAGACTGCACACAGTTGAATAAAGAATCTCAGCTTGAGAAAATATTGATAAAAACTGCCCAAACTGAAAAGGAAGAGAACTAAGTCTGAAAAAGAAGCAGGACAGAATATTTGAGTGTTGTGGGACAACTACAAAAGGTATAAATACATGTAATGGCAATACTGGATGAAGAAAGAAAAGCACAGAGGAAATATTTGAAACAATAATGACTGAGAATTTCTCCAAGTTAATATTAGATATCAAACCACAAATCCAAGAAACACAGAGAACACCAAATGGCAAATGGCAAAAACAAACAAACAACAACAAAAAAAAACTACATCTAAGCATAAAATTGTCAAATTATAGAAAATCAAAGATAAATAAAAAATTCTGAAAGAAACTTGAGGACAAAAATATTTTACTTATCGAGGGCAAAGATGAAAATGACATCTGCCATCACCTCAGAAACCATGAAAGCAAGAAGAGAGTGGAGTAAGATATTTAAAGTGTTGAGAGAATTAAGATACCACCCAAGAATTCTGTAGTGTTTGAAATTATCCTTAACAGTGAAAGAGAAATAAGACTTTCTCAGACCAAAAAAAATCCGTCCAGTATACTTGGCTTACAAGAAATGTTCAAAGAAGTTATTTAGAGTGAAGGAAAATTATTAAGGTCAGAAACTTAAGAATAAGTGAGGATAAAATAATTTTTTTTTTACTTAGTTCATGCTAACATACAATAGTTGCCTAAAATAACAGTAACAATGTATTCATTTATGTATCTTATTTTATATATATGTTCATAAATATATATGAGTGAAATGTATAATAGTAATGACACAAGGGATAAGATTGTAGAACTAGAATTACTTTGTTAGTTCAGGGTACTCACACAACTTGTAAAGTGACATAGTGTTATTCAAAAGTGGATTTACATTAGTTGTAAATGTGTATTACAAACTCTGGCACAACCACCAAAAAAAATTAAGAAAAGAAGTACAACTGATAAGCTAAAAAAAAAGGAGAAAAACTAAAATAAAAAATTCTCAATTAAAATTAAAAAAGGTGGAAAACAAAAATCAGAACAAAGGGAAAACAGTAACAAATAAGGTAGATATTGATCAACTATATAAATAATTACTTTAAACAACAATGATCTAAATGCAACAATTAAAATATAGAAATTATCAGAGTAGATCAAAAAACAGGACCCAACTATATCTTCTCTAAAGAAACCAACTTTAAATATAGACACATATAAATTAAAAGGTTAGAGAAAAATATATCATGCTAACATTAATTAAAAGAAAGAAGGAGTAGCTATATTAATTTTAGACAGAGCAGATATCAAAGCAAAGAGAGTTATCATGGATAAAGAACTTTACACAATGATAAAGTGGTCAATTCTCTAAGAGATAACAATCTTTAACATGTACACAACTAACAAGAGAGTTTCAAAATGTTTGGGGCAAAAACTGATAGAATTTCAAAGAGAAAGATTAATCTACTATTTTAATTAGAAATTTCACCACCCCTCTATAAGAAAAGGGTATATCCAGAGGACATATTTGTAAGAAATCAGTAAGGACATATTTTAATTCAACAGCACCATAAATCAACTGGATATAGACATCTAAGACTACTTTATCCGAAAACAGCAGAATTCATATTCTTCTCAGGTTCACATGGAACATTCAGCAAGATATACCACATTGTGGGCCATTATAAACACTTTAACAAATTTAAAAGAATGGAAATTATAAAATGTCTGCTCTTAGACCACAATGAAATTAAACAGAAATCAATAATAGAAAGATAGCTGGAAAATCCCTAAGTACTTGGAGATTATACAACCTAATTTTGATTAGCACATGAGTCAAAGAAGAAATCTGAAGAGAAATTTAAAAATATTTTGAAATAAATGAAAATGAAAACACAATTTATCAAAATTTGTAGGATTCAGTGAATGCAGTGCTTAGAAGAAAAATTATACTACTGAAGGAATATATTAGAAAAGAAGAAAGATCTAAAATCAATCACCTAAGTTTCTATCTTAGAAAACTATTAAAAGAAGAGCAAATTAAATCTAAAGTAGCAGGAAAAAGAAATAATAATAATTAGAGCAGAAATAAATGAAATTGAAAACAAGAGGTCAATTGAGAAAAATCAATAAAACCAAAAGGTAGTTCTTGTAAAAGATCAATAAAATTGATAAACTTCTAGCCAAGCTAACTAAGAAAAAAAGAGGAAACAAATTACCAATATCAGAAATGAAAGAAGGGGCATCACCACAGATCCTAAGGACATTAGAAGAATAGTAAAGGAATACTTTGAACAATTCTTGGCCCACAAGTTTGATAATCTTTATGAAATGGATCAATTCTTCACAAGACACATTTCCCAAAACTCACACAAGAAGAAACAGACAATCTACCAGGCCCTAGTGGGTTTACTGGATAATTCTATCAAACAATTAAAGAAGAAATTATACCAATGCTCTACAATCTCTTTCAGATGATTGACGCAGATTGAATACTTTCTAACTCATTTTATGAGGCCAGCATTATCCTAATGCCAATACCAGGTACAGACATTACAAGAAGAGAAAACTACAGATGAATATCTCTCATAAACGTAGATATAACAATCTTCAACAAAATCTCAGCAAATTGAATCCAATCACATGTAAAAAAGTATATACCATGAACGAGTGGGATTTATCCCAGGCATGCAAGGCTAGCTCAACATTTGAAATTAATTAATGTAATCTATCACATCAACAAGCTAAAGAAGAAAAATCACATGATAATATCAATAGATATAGAAAAGTCATTTGACAAAATCATTCATGATCAAAATTCTTAGTAAACTAGGAGTAGAGGAGAACTTCCTCAACTTGATAAAGAATATCCACACCAGAAAAAAACATACAGCAAATATCATATTTAATGGTGAAGAACTTGAAGTTTTCTTGACGATCAGGAACAAGTCAAGAATGCTCTTTCTCACCGTTGCTTTCTCACATCTTACTAGAAGTTTTAGCTAATGCAATTAGTCAAGAAAATGAAATTAAAAATATATACAAATTGGTAAGACATAAATAAAACTGTCTTTGTTCACTTCTGACATGATTGTATATGTAGAAAATGTTAAAGAATCAACAAAAAAAATCCTGGTAATAATAAGCAATTCTATAGCAAGATTGCAGGATACAAGGGTAATATATAAAAGCCAAATGCTTTTCCATGTAACAGTAATGAACATGCGAAATTTGAAATTAAAAGCACAATACCATTTACAATAGCACCTGCAAAAATGAAATATTAGGTATAAATTAGCAAAATACGTACAAAAGCTAAATGAGGGGAACTACAAAATTCTAATGAAAATAGTAAAGAAGAACTAAATAAATTGAGAAATTTTCTGTTCATGGGTAAGAAGACTTAGTAATGTTAAGACATCAGTTTTCCCCAACCTAATCTATAAACTAAATGCAATCCAATATTATCTTGAGATACAATGAAGATACTTGAGTACAATTTGGCAGTTGTCATTCAAAAATAAAACACGTCCTACTTCTGGAAAGCATTTCTTGAGGAATAACACCTGCAAGATCTAGTCACATGACTCTGTCACACAAGGAATCTAGAGAAATACAGTTCTCTGTGTTATCTAGGAAGGAAAGGAAAATCAGTGAGCACTAGTAATGTCTGTAAAGTTCTATTACTTTTATTTTTTATGTTGATTTTGCAGATGGTCACTTTTCTGAATTCTCTGATAGTTTCTGAAGTTTTATTTCTTAATCTTTGATTTTGTATGCAGATATTATCTAAAAATGGTCTCTACTTTATCTATTTCTTTCACATTCTGTACCTCCTTTTCCCTTATATTATTGAACTGTCTTCAGTAATATTGGTTCCGTATCTAATGATATTTTTTTCTCTTTTAATCTTTTAATGTGGTAAATTTTATTGATAGATATTTTTATAATAATGAATTATCCATGTGCTCCTAGAGTATAGTCTGTTTGCTAATGTTGAATGTATATATGTATTTATATGAGTCTGTGTGTATGTGTATGGTGGATTTAATTTAGCACTTTTAAGATTTTTGTTAAATAAAATTAGCCAATAGTTTTGTTTGACTAATTTGGACATCAGGGTTATAGTGTCCTGCTAAATTAAGTTTTGTAGCTCTCTTTTCTTTTCTAATCTAGAAAACAAATTGCATGTGATAAAGAAATTAAAAAGCTTCTGCACAGCCAAGGAAACTATCACTAGAGCAAACAGACAACCTACAGAGTGGCAGAAAATATTTGCTACACATCTGATAAAGGGCTGGTAACTAGAATCTGTATAGAACTCAGGAAAATTAACAAGAAAAAATCAAACAACACCATTAAAAAGTGGGCAAAGGACATGAACAGAAACTTTTCAAAAGAAGACAAACTAATGACCAAACAAACATGAAAAATTGCTCAACATCTCTAATCATCAGGGAAATGCAAATCAAAACCACAATGAGATATCACTTAACTCCAGTGAGATTATCTTTTATCAAAATGTCCCAAAACAACAAATGTTGGCATGGGTGCGGAGAGATAGGAACACTTGTACACTGCTGGTGGGACTGCAAAGTAGTATGGAGATACCTCAAAGAACTAAAAGCAGAACTACCATTTGATCCAGCAATCCCTCTACTGGGTATTTGCCCAAAGGCAAAAAAAGACATTCTATAATAAAGACATCTACACTAGAATGTTTATGGCAGCACAAGTCACAATTGCAAAGTTGTGGAAACAACCCAAACGCCCATCAATACATAGTGGATTAATAAAACATGGTATATGGTATACCATGGAGTACTACTTAGCCATAAAAAGTGGTTTGAACTAACTATTGTATTATCCTGGATGGAGGTGGAGCCCATTATTCTAAGTGAAGTATCACAAGAATAGAAAAACAAGCAACACATGTACTCACTATTAAATTGGTACTAATTGATCGACACTTACATGCACATATGTAAGTAACATTAATCAGGTGTCGGGTAGGTGGGAGGAGGAAGGAGGGGATGGGTATATTTACACCTAACAGGTGCAGTGCACAGTGTCTGGGGGATGGGCATGCTTGTAGCTCTGACTTTGGTGGTGCAAAGGCAATATATGTAACCAATGCATTTGTACCCACATAATATTCTGAAATTTAAAAACTGAAATTTAAAAAATAATACAAAAGATCAACATAATTAAAATTTATTTTTTTGAAAAGATAAATAAAATTAACAAACCATTAGCTAGACTAATCAAGAAAAAAAGAGAAAAGACCCAAATAAAGAAAATCAGAAATAGAAAAGGAGACATTACAACTAATTCCATAGAAATACAAAAGCTCATTACAAACTATTACAAACAACTATATGCCAACTAATTAGAAACCTAATGAAAATGGATAAATTCCTGGACACATACACCCTGCCAAGATTGAACCAAGAAGAAATAAAAAACCTGAACAGACCAATTACAAGTAATAAGATTGAATCAGTAATAAAAAGTCTCATATTAAAGAAAAGCCCAAGACCTCATGGCTTCACTGCTGAATTCTACCAAACATTTTAAAAACTAATGTCATTCTTCTCAAACTCTTCCAGAACATTAAAAAGGAGAGAATTCTTCCAAACTCATTCTACCAGGCAAGCATTATCCTAATACCAAAACCAGACAAGAACACAACAAATAAAGAAAACTATACGTCAATATTCCTAATGAACATAGATCCTCAACAAAATACTAGCAAGCACATTGAAAAGATCGTTCATGATGAACAAGTGGGATTTATCCCAGGGATGGAAGGATAGTTCACCATATACAAATCAGTAAACATGAGCATCACATCAACAGAAAGGACAAAAATCCTATGATCATCTGAACAGACGCAGAAAAAGAATTTGATAAAATTCAACATCTCTTCATAATAAAAAATCTCAATAATCTCAACAAATTAGTTATAGAAGGAAAGTTCCCCGACAGAACAAAGGCCATAAATGACAAATACACAGCTGACATCTTACTGAATCTTACAACTGGAACAAGACAAGGATGCCCAATGAAAACAAAAATACAGTTAGATAGAAGGAATAAGCTCTAGTGTTTGATAGCTCAGTAGGTGACTATAGTTAATAATAACTCATTATATGTTTTAAAATAGCAAAAAAGGAGATTTGAAATATCACCACAAATAACTGATAAATGTTTGAGGTGATGGATATCCTAATGATCCTGATTTAATCATTATGTATTGAGTGCATGTACCAAAATATCACCTGTACCCCATAAATATGTACAATTATTATGTATCAATTTAAAAATCCATCTGAGTAACCCATCTGATTGATTAAAATGGAATTTTTACCTACAAATACCAATACAAATGTTTTTAAAAGACTTTGTGTACTATTTGAATTGTTGTATCCTATCAGCAGTTTAATCACAGTGTTTATTGATGTTTCCATAAATGTATCTGTGCTGAAGCACAGTTTATTTTCTGGACCACAGAACTCTAATTTCAATCACCCCAGAGAATACCCACCATTTTCAGCCAATTCCTTAACTTCATAGGAGGTCTTCCTTCCTCCTCAATGGGACAAATGAACCATTTGCCATCATTTAAGCTCACAGGAGCTGCTGCAATGGAAGTCCTTGCACAAAAGAGAACAATTCATTAGGCACTCAACAACACTACACTAAGTACCATGAGGAGAAATTAAGGACCTAGATAAAGACCCTGCCCCCGAGGAGCATCCATTTTTAGATACGAATAGTCAGCAACCTTGAAGAAGCCACTGTTAGCACTCCGTATTCTTCACAGTCTGTAAACCTTTTTCCTGTTTGCTTTTTCTTTCCTTTTTCTGTTTTCCTGGCCTCTCTCCCCACTGATCCTAGGCCTGACATTACCAATCCCAAGTAACTCAAAGCTCCAAGAGTCATACCAAACTTTCCTCTTGTTCCTTCCCTCAACTTCTACAATTCACACCTCCAAGGGAAGGGGGGAGTCCCAGCATCCCCACCCTTCCAGTGAGGAATTCTTCTACAAAGTATTTAACTTCTCTGCACTGCAACTTATATTGATGAAAGTCACATCTGACTTTTACAGAAAACCAGATCTGTAAAAATCTTACAGAAGTTTGCTATATCATATGAGATAATGAATATAAAAATATGTTAACACCCATAAAGTGCTACACAAATCTTATCAGGATGACATTTATGATATTTTTTTAAGTAAAAAGATAAGAAAGAAGCCTGTGATGCCACCTGGACCAAAACAGCTCATTTGATTCTGATTTATTGCTCTGCCCATATTTACAGTCCTAACGCCAAACCATACCTCAGTTTTTAAGGTGGGTGGGAGTGGTGTGGGGGAGGGGTCATTAAAGTTGGGGAGAGGGGTAAATTCAGTGACAAAAGACAGGGATTTCCACACAATCCCTTTGGGAAGCATCGCTTACATTGGCTATAGGGACTGTAGTAATAACTATGTTAATAATACATGCGTAATATTTATTAAGCAATTTACTATGCACCAGGCACTCTTTTAACTGCTGTGCATGTATTAACTCTACATGCTCCCAGCAATGCTATGAGAAAAGAACTGTCACTACTCTCATTTTACAGAGAAGGAAACTGGGTCACACGAGGTTACGTAACTCAGCAAATGGAGTCTGGAGCCCCCAGTCTTGACCAGTGTGTGCTATTGTATTTCAGCACCGCACCGTGTGCTTAAGCACATAGGTTATAGCCCCTGACTGCCTAGGGTTGAAGCTGCTGCACTGCTTGCAATTACTCTCAGATTAATGAGATAATAAATACCCGGCACATGGTAAGCACATGGTAGATGTTAGCTAGCAATGCACCGGCTCAGTTTGCTTTTCTTTGCTTCTCAAACAATGAACTGACTCTGTTGATTGTCTTAAAGCAAAGCCGTTTGGAAGGCAATATATTTAACATAAGATGCCAAGTGGAAACTCACACAGACACATAGTGAACCAGCTGAACTGAGGATCGTTGACTTTGTAGGCTCAGACCCTCCCAGGCTTTACAGTGGAATGAAGCAGAGGAAACCAGAAGCACTCATTTCGCCATTATTTGCTCAGTGCTAAGATGGCCCTCTGTGAATAGAATTAATTGAATTTTTGTCCCCAAATCAATCTATACAGGGTAAAGCAGACACAGCCTAAGGTCTGTCTCTCTAAACAGACAAGGTGAAAGAGGGAGCAAAGCAATTTTAGATAATTTTAATGTAGTCAGTCCAGTTCAATAATTTAAGCTAAAAATTCCTGTTTAACATTAATGAAGGTTTTTTAAAGTGAAATAATTTGGATAATTGTCCCAGATTTCCATTTCACTTTGCATGTATCTACAAAGCTTAAACTTGCAATTGAGAAACTCATTTTTAAAAAGGACCAGGAACTTGGCTATCTGTTCAGGTAAGAGGGAGAATCTTTCACAGACTAGACTCTACCTATCAGGACCCTCCTTAGCCAGTTTTTTTTCATGAGTCCTCTGTCAGTACTTCCCTCTAGTTCTTCCTGTGATAGAAAAGATATGATCAATTATTTCTTATTAGGGTGTGAGTTACTCAGTATATTACACCTCCCGGGACTATTTGCAATTCAGAAAAGAGCCACTGTACGAGGAAAAAACTTAATAGAAAGCAATAAATCATTATCAGTGGCATTTCAAATATCCACAGTAGGCCTGTATCTTTCAGCAGAGAAACTTCCCAACTTCCTGTCAAATCCACGGGCATCTACTTAACACTTTATCAATTGAAACACTTCAAAAGTTTTGACATTTTAAGAATCAGCAATAATACCCCATGATATTTAAAAAAACAAACCAACCTGAACCTTTTCGATTAATAAACCTGTTCATTAATGGAAAATAACATATGACATATTAATAGTTATCTATTCAGTATACCCAACAGCAGTGAAATAACAAAAGGCATTTTTCTACTAAAAATATAGATGCTTTCTATGTTTTAATATAATACACAGGCCAGAGGAGATAGTCTTTTCAAATGTAATGATATATATACTTTTAAAAGTACTTCAGCTATTCAACACCAGGATGATCTTTGTAAAAGTTGTTCCAATGTGTCCATACATGTCTTTATAGAGTAACATCTTAAATCCAGAATTTAGAGCAATTGCATTGTGTAAAGATTTGACCGTTTGTCGTTAGAACTACTACCTTTAATAGCAAAATTGCATTGTGTGTGTATTTTTGGATATAATACAAAACCATACAGTATTTCAGTCTACCCTCTATGTGTAAGAGAAAATTTTTTAAATTGTACTATTCAGTATCATTAAGTATATTCACTCTGTGGTATAACCAATCTCTAGAACTTTTCATCTTGCAAAATTGAAATTCTATACCCATTAAACAACTCCCCATTTCCCCCTTCTCCACAAAGCCTGGAAGCCACCATTCTACTTTCTTTTTCTATGAATTTGACCACTCTAGACATTTCACATAAGTGGAATCATATACAATTTGTCTTTTTGTAATTTCACTTAGCTTAATATCCTATGGGTTCACCTATGTTGTAGCATGTGTCATCTCCTAACATTTCCTAACATTTTAAGGCTAAATAATAGTCCATCATATGTATATGCCACATTTTGTGTATCTATTTCTCTGTCAATGAACACTTGGGCTGCTTCCACCTTTTGGCTATTGTGAATAATGCTGCTATGAACACAGGTGTACAAATATCTGTTTGAGACCGTGTTTTCAATTCTTTGGGGTGTATGCTCAGAAGTAGAACTTCTGGATCATATGATAAGTCTATTTTTAATTCTTTGAGGAACCTCCACACTGTTTTCCACAGCAGCTGCACCATTTTACATTCCCACAAACAGTGCCTAAAGGTTCCAATTTGTCCATATCCTCAACAACACTTGTTATTTTCTATGAATAAGTGCTGGTAGTAGTTATCCTGATGAGTATGAGGAGGAATAATTCTTAAAACATATTTTCCTAAACTCAAAGTCAAGGATTATTCACTGATTAAACTCAGTCCTGTGTTTTGTTGTTTAAGAAAGTATTTGGAACCAGACATACCTGGATTTAAATTACAACTCTACCATGTTCTAGTTTCTTCTCCAGTGATGTAGGAATATTCATACT
>CAUYRT010095292.1:0-33875 GCA_963574885.1 Lepilemur ruficaudatus
GGGACTGCAAACTAGTGCCATCTCTGTGGAAAGCAATATGGAGATACCTGAAAGTGATACAAGTAGATCTACCATTTGATCCAGCAATCCCACTACTGGGCATCTACCCAAAAGAACAAAAGACACTCTATAAAAAAGACATCTGCACTTGAATGTTTATAGCAGCACAATTTTCACAATTGCAAAGACGTGGAAACAACCCAAGTGCCCATCAATACATGAGTGGATTAATAAAATGTGGTATATGTATACCATGGAGTACTATTCAGCTATAAGAAACAATGGTGATATAGCACCTCTTGTATTCTCCAAGATAGAGCTGGAACCTATTCTACTAAGTGAAGTATCCCGAGAATGGAAAAATAAGCACCACATGTACTCACCAGCAAATTGGTTTCACTGATCAACAAATAAGTGGACATATAGGAACAACATTTATTGGGGCATCAGGCATATGGGAGTTGGGAGGAGGGGATGGGTATACACATACATAATAAATGCGATGTGCACCATCTGGGGGATGGACATGCCTGAAGCTCTGACTCTGGGGGGAAGGGGAAGGAAAGGCAACCACGTAACCTAAACATTTGTACCCCCATAATATGCTGAAATTAAAAAAATGTAAAAATATATAATCAAAATATAAATCAGTTTCCAAAAATAATGATATTATCATGGGATTAATTCATTGGGTTTGTGTAAACACAAAATTTGATTTGCTTTGAAGTGACACTATGTACTGAGTTGAACAAGTCAACCAAATTTTTTTGTGTATAGAAACAAATCCAGGCTATTCATAGAAATTCAAATGGCTGATCTCAACACAAATAAAAACACTTAGACACACTGCTTAATGACGTTAGATAATAACTTATTTTTGTGTGTATAATCCTAAAAACATATGAAATATAGAATTATGTTTTCTAGGTCTGTGAAAAATGATGTTGGTATTTTAATAGGGATTGTATTGAATCTATAGATCACTTTGGGTAGTATAGACATTTTAACAATATTGATTCTGCCGATCCATGACCATGGTATGTTTTTCCATTAATTTACATCCTCTGCTATTACTTTTCTCAGTGTTTCACAGTTCTCCCTGTAGAAGTCAGGAAAGATTATGAAATAATCTAACACATAGACATGTCAACCTAAATTTGAATATAAAATAGTCTATTAAGTAACAGCAAATGTCCATTAGGTTCTCAGTCTAAAAGACATCGATAGAAGTTTGACTGTTTTTGGAAGACATGCATATATAATTAATGTCAAGAAATAAGTAAATATATGCACAATTCTGCTAATTTTTTTAAATAAAGGTAATGTGATTTTCATTTATTTTTAGGATTTTGTGCTTTCAAGAGTCCTTCTAAATGGTAAGTCTTAGAGAGCTATATGACTAGAATTTATAAGAAGATGGAAGGATTTTAGATTTACTTGGATCTTTCAAACAAACCAGCAGTACTGTGATTTTTGCATAAGAGCATTGCAATTATAGTCTACGTGCCATAGAGACAGCTTACCAATGCTCAATATTGAAATGTTTGTCCAACAATAGGCCTTAGTATTTATTAGTGCAAGTAAAATCTCAAGAACAAATAAATCTCTAATTATGAAAATCCAAAGATAATACTTACATTATAGTTAATTAGTAAGTAAATAATAGTTCTACCTATTAAAAAATTGTTGGCCATAGATTATGACAAGTGATTAGTTTGTACATTATGAGCAGATTAGTAAGGGTCATGTCTCAGCAAGAATCAGCTTGCACATTCAAATTATGATAACTTGAAAATAATTTAATAAAAGAACTAATTACACAAATATGTGAAAGGGTTCTATAGTGCTGGGACTAGTAAATGTTAAGCTTTTACCATCTTCACTCCAAAGAATGAGAGGAGTAGTTACTGAAGCCTAGAAAAAAGATTTGGAGCTAGCAGTGGCTGCTTTGAGAGAAGTGACCCACTGTCATGGGATGCTGTCATCTGGGGATGACCGGGCTAGGAGAGAACCCAGGTAAGAATTATAATAATTATGCCAACTTCATTCTCCATCCTCCTTCTGATCTTCTGGAGTTCCTATTTGGCCAAACCCAACTTGAAACTAAAGGGGGAGTGTTTGTATTAATGTCATCTATATAGAGTACATTCCAAGGGCAGACAGACACAGAGGTGTGGTAAGTAGTACATCTGGAAGGGCAAATAGGAAAAGTATAAAATAGAAGTCACCAAGTGAAAGCAACGTTTAAACTCTGTTATCTCACATTACCCATTTCTTCATCCATATGAATATTATTAAATTTTCTTCTTTCTGATACTAGAAAATGATATTTGGAGAAGTTTGGACTAATCTGTCAAGAAATTAGAGGTATTTTTGGAATGGGCTGATATAAATGTTGGCAATGGGATACACATAAAATTCACACTGAGGAGACTGTAGAGCACCCATCATAAAGATAGTTACCTTTGGAAGATTGAATTTAGGATAGGGTGATGGGTTTAAGTACTACTGTTCAGGATAAGAGTTCCAAGTACTCTGAAGATATGCATCAAAAAAGCAAGCAAGCAACTAATCAACAAAAGGTAACATCAAATATAAATGCCAAATTAAAAAAAAAAAAAGTAATTTCTTTCCATAGCAGACTGTAGCAAACAACCCTCTACTTAAGTGGAATAGACCCTTTTATCTTGCCTATGATATTTTCTTGTAGACTATCACAATTTATATTAGCATGAATGCAAATCTTCAGAGAATTAAAATTGTCAGAAAAGTCTGAAATTCAATATTTTTAACAAGACGGAAAAAGGTAAAAATGGAAGCTTAATAATGAATCATGTATCTATGAGTTCTTGTATAATCTGAGAAACTGGAAACATATATCAATATTTAAGGTTTTTTTTAAACACATACAAAATGGCTTAAATACCATATTATTTTACCATTACAATATTATACATATATTTGCAGATAGTGTCTCTAAAATACCAAGTTTAATATGTAAGGAAGAATGCAGCCACTTAGATTTTCTCCAGTACACAGGGCAGCAAAGGGAAACGCTGTAATTTCTATTACAAATTAAAGTAGGATCCTTCACGAGAGACCTGAGTTTCCACGAATGTCGGGCTGACATTTGCAAAATTGATTTGTCTTGACATTTAGAAGAATTCTACAGAATTATGTGTACATGTTCTAACATTATGCAAAGCAAAATACATTTGTAATGTTTAATGGTTTTAAAAGAATATGACTGTTTTGAGAGACTGAGAACAAGCCTACTTTTATGTGAGAGCAGATTTTAGACATAGAAAATGAAATAATGACATCTGGCTGTAAAATTGGATCCCAAAGCAAAACAGATCAAATGTCAAACTATTGAAATAGTGTTGCAGGTTCTTATTTTATGAAGGAATACTTTAAAGTTGTGACTTACAGAGCAGAGGGAAGACAATGTACTATGTTAAAAAGATGATAAAAAGATTTCTGGTTAAAGTCGTATAAAATTGCTGATATTCAACCATTCTGGGTTACAAAAGAGGCAATTTCAAATGGAATAAAATGATAGCAGGTATTTATTGAGAGCTTTCATTGTACCAAGTACTGAGAACTTTACATGTCACCACTCATTCAATCCTTTAAAATCCCCAGGAGGTTGGCACTCATTTTACAGATGAGAAAATGTACAAAAAGAAACTAAATAAGTCACCCAGTGTCACTTGAGACAAAGATGTACTTCAACCCAGCCACTGTGGTTATACAGCTGTGCTTTAACCACTATGCCATTCTTTTTCAAAGGATGGAGTATGGGCTGAATATGGACTTGTTTAAACATCATGGGGTTATGGTATGTGCTGCTTTGAAATTCTGTCCTTTCCCTTTTGTGAGAATTGAAAAAGTCACTGGTATAAGATTAAGATCGCAAGCCAGTAGATTACTGGTTTACTGTTAGCAGCACCTTAAGGTAATTAATTCAAAGGCAGTGTGAATATAAATTAAGCCTGGACAAAAGACTGGAGCCCAGAAGTTTGGTTAAGAATCTTTGGGACATTGAGAGCTGCCTAGTACAGTGACACTGGGAGATGGTAAGGGAAGGATACAAAGAGGACAAAACATTGCAAAAGAAATAGTTTATTTCTGATGGGATACGACAGAGAAGAAGACAAAGAAAGTAAATGTCCATCTTCCCATCAACTGAAAAAATTACTTAAAATTGTTAGAAACAGAAAATAAAAAGGACATGTGGAAGAGTATCTTTAAATAATCAGGAAAAAATTATAAAGCAATTTTTTGTATGCTGCCATACCCTAGATTAGTTTTTAAATTTCTTTAATAAGATATGAAATAAAATACATATGTATGTAGTAAGTACTTAATGAATAATCTGTTGTTATTGTACGAAAGATTATAAATACCTTTCGGAAGCTGACTATTTGAAGTTGAATTGTGGAACATGACTGTTATCATCCATCCAGCCAATTTTCTATTTCAAAAAGGAATATATTTTGGACATCTTTAATTTTTATTTGTGCAAGAAATTCCTCTTTGATATTTGGAAGGGGCAAATTTTAAATAGTAATGGCCTTTCCTTAAGATAGCAAAAAAAAATTATAACAAATTTTCCCCTTAAATATTAATGCAAATATCATTCTTTATTATGTGTAACATTTAAAAAGTAAACTGTGGTGATCTTTTCCTTTCTGAAGTATGCCTATATTCATAAATCTATACATATGTGTATTAACATTTGGGATATTCTGCACTGTTTTTCCTGTTGATTTATTCCAAAAAAAATCTAATTTTCTATAAATAAGTGTATACATTTAAGTACATGCCTGCAAGGATACTCAAAAAGAAACAACAAATGAACAAAAAACTTAGTGGCATGCATGTGCCTGTTTTTCAAAGCCAGCACAGTGCCGTACACTTGAAAGTTATTTACAAATGCTTCTAAGGAAAAGAAATGGAGAGGTATCCAGTTGACCAATGGGATAAGTTTGTATAGGGCAAGAATTTCATTCTCATGATCAAGTTTTCCACACTGTAGGTTTTTTTAGTAGATACACTGTTGTTTTCATTTTCATTGCTACTTTCCATGATACCATGAAATGCAATTCCTTGAAAGTAATAAATCTTTGTGGTATTTTGTTGCATAAATATGAGGCCTGCCCAGAAAGTATCCAGCCATGTACTGGGAAAAATAGAGACTTTTATTGAAGACAATACGAGATACAGGAAATGTACACAGGACAATGACACCTCAGTCCCCTTCAAAGTAGGCACCTTGAGACCTCACACACTTCTCCCAGAATCTCTTAACCTAACCCGTGCACATTCAACATTCTCAGGTGTTCCGCTCATTGCAGGGTTTCCAGAATGTGGATCACTTTCAACAGATTCTCGACCATCATTGAAGTGTTTGTGCCACATTTCTATTTGCGCTGCACTCATTGCATGGTCCCCGAAAGCCTTTTGAATCATCCAAATAGTTTCCGCATAGGAATGTTCAAGATTAACAGAAAATCTGATGCAGATTCTTTGCTCTACTCGTTCAGTCATTTAGAATGCAAGGGCCACACGGTACACCTGCTCACTCAGCAGTATCTAGCACCCCGCTGCCTAGCACAATGAGGTAGTCATTGTTCACGCATGCGCATTATTGTCCACTCTCCTTGGCTGCCGGTTTACATCAATGTTAACACTAACTGTTCTCATTGTATTAACAACGGCTGGATTGTTTTGGGACAGACCTGTATAACCAAATCATATTACAGCGACACACGTCTCTTGTCTTTGTGTCTGCTTTAGAAGGGGGAACCTCCTCTGCTCTCTGACAGAAGGGAGAAGAACAAGTCTGAATTGTGAGGGCCTGGAATTCACTGGACTATGTTTCTTGAGTGGATAGAGTTATCCATTCTTCTGTCATGACATTTGCTCATCTTTTCCTTGATTTCTTGTGGGGAAGGTCCACAGCGCTCTCTCCTGGGCTTCCTGTCTCTATGCACTGAGCATACACATACGGGTGGACCCTGGGCATGTTTTTCGTAGGCAAGAATGGACCTTCTCATTTCCTCTTCTTGTCAACAGTTTGGTAACTGAGCTGGTCTCATAGGATGGCTCTGCCATGGAGCCCTGCTCTCTACCATTTAGCGGTAATTGGCGGGAAAAGTGTAGAAGTTAAGAGAATTAATTTCTTTAGCTCTAGTTCCAAGACATGTTATTGAATTCAACTTTAACTAAGAACTCTCAACCTCAGAGTTTGTTGAGCACTTGCCAGAGTTAAATATTTTTAGTAATTATATTCTGGGTGTATTCTTTCCTTCACTTATGTCTCAGAAGGGAGGAGAAATAAACCCTAGTCTTCCTTCATTATTCAGACCTATGGACTTTAAAATAAACCAATGTGTTATTCTATAGAATTTTAATATTGAAAGAAAGACTATCACGTAAATTGGAAGATAATATGCTGAGAGATTGAAGCATCTTGCCTGGGCAGGTATCAGAGCTAACTTTGGCCTATGTGCGTGGGGGTGGATGGCATTTTGGTTGCATGTGCCATTGTAGGCAGAGGGTGCTCTTTGGTTATAAGGAAGAGGATATAAATTAGGTTGTAGTCAGATTTCATCTTTAAACAGTCAAACCTATATTTGAGATTTTAGATACCAGTGATTGGAATTTTCTTTAAGGAGAGAAAAAGAGAATTGTGGTAGGAATGTACTCTACTTGAAGATGCTTATTCCTTATATTATAGAAATCTGCCCTGAATATTACATAATGTTAGTATCTATTTGTTAAATAGAGTGATCTAAAGTATTTTTGATATTTTAAAATAATAATGATACAAACACCCATTAAATCCTAATCAGATTTACCAAACTTGGATGTTGAACTTTCTTTTTGTCCCCATTAAACATCTTAACTGAGCACATACATTCCTACTGCTGCTAGTGGTGCAAACTATATCTCTTTGAGCTATTAATCAAGTGCAGTTTAAAACACAATTAGGAGTTCATTTTCCCATTTTTCTGGCTTGGAATGAATGAATATATATTGGGAATTCCAGTGTTCCTGGGGGACACTGGGGGATCAGCAAACCACCATCTGCTCTCCCAGCCTCTGCTGAGCTTCGCTGTCAGGCTTGGCTTTGGCATCTGACAGCTGTGCTCTTGCTGTACTTACCCAAGTGCCGTGTGTCTCGTCATGGCATCCTGTTGGGACACATAAGCTTGCTTCACTCTTCTTGTTCTGCTTCATGTCCCTCTTCTGTTATCCTTCTGTAGCTCATTTTGGAGATCTTAAAAACCCTCTCCTTCTTTTCCTCATTGTGCTAAGATTTGCTGGGATCTCCAAATTTCTCCATGTCTGTCCCTCCTGACATCTTCTTTGACTATAGCTATGGGGAAATCAAATCACCACAAGAGTCCAGTGCTATACTAGAGAGAAGCAATCTCTAGAGAGATATAATTTTCTGAGGATATGCCCTGGGAGAAAGGTATAAACATGCTCTGAGATCCCCCCAAACCTGTTCAGAGCAATCACCTCTGTAGTTTTTCTTTATTGTGAGGGCTGCCTTCTGGCCCTCTTTCCTCCCTTTCTGCAGTTCTCATGATTTTCAAACCTCTTCTTCCTGATTGCTGGATAAATTTTATTTCCTTTTGGGCAAGAGGGAGACTATAAACCATAATATATAATTATCTCTTCTATGTATACTTTTATGCTCTGCTCTCTAAGTTTGACCCTTCAGCTATAAATCCCAGCTTTTGAAATTTCAAGACAACTCTTTTCTCCTTCAACAAGTCTCAGCATTTGCAAATCAATTAATGCTAGCTTTTAGAGTATTACATAAGAGTAGATGTAATAATAATAATAAAAACTCTCATACACTGTTGGTGGGAATATAAATTAGTACAGTCACTATGGAAAACCATATGGAGATTTCTCAAAAAAATATAAAAAGAATTACCATATGATCCAACAATCCTATTGTTGGGTATATAACCAAAAGAAAGGAAATCAGTATATTGAAGAGATACCTGAACTGCTATGTTTATTGCAGCACTATTCACAATAGCCAAGGCATAGAATCAACCCAAGTGCCTATAACAGAAGAATGGATAAAGAAAATGTGGTACATATGCACAATGAAATATTATTCAGCCGTAAAAAAGAATGAAAGACTTTCATCTGCAACAACACGGCTAGAACTGGAAAACGTTATGTTAAATGAAATAAACCAGCCACAGAAAGACAAACTTTACACCTTATCACTCATATGTGGGAGCTAAAATTTTTTAAAACTTGAACTCACGGAGACAAAGAGTAGAGTGATCACTACCAGAGGCTGGGAAGGGTATCAGGGAGTGGGGAAGATAAAGTGGGGATGGTTAATAGGTACAAAAAACAGTTAGATTGAATGCATACAGTGTAGTATTTGGCAGCACAAGAGGGTGACTATAGTTAACAATAATGTGTTGTATATATTAAAGTAACTAAAAAATTGAAATGGGAATGTTCCTAACACAAAGAAAAGATAAATGCTTGAGTTGATGGATATGGCGATTACCCTGATTTGATCATTATATGTTGTCTGTGAGGACAGACATGATGAAATAGCTGGGCAAGGAAGCAATTCCTCTAAAAAACAAAAACTCATGGCTCACGTGGGACATAATCAAGGAAAAAAGTTCAATTAAGATTGGAGTCACTGATGATGCATTGCTCCTTGCAGTGAAAACAATCAGATTGTAACAATCAGATTGTCTGTGTTAAGCTAGAATTAGAGAAAAGTAAAAGGAAAGATGGCTACAACTCATATTCTCTAGTAAAAGCCTAATACAAAGACGATTTAGCGACTGAAGGAACAGTATAATCCTGAAGTGTATTTGTAAGTATCAACCCTATCCGATATGTATTTAAAACTATGTAAAATAATTGTTAGCTATAAACATCATCTGAGCTATAATTTTGTGATTCTAACACACAATTTATACAGCAACATAGAACACAGATTCACATAGCACTGCAAGGCTGCAAGATTTTATTGATTTTCTGATAGAAAACTTCCCAGTCTCAAATAACAATGGAAATCGTGTACTGCCCATTGTACTCCTGTATTATATAAGTCAGGGCCTAATGATTCAGTTTACTTTTGGTAATTACCTGCAAATGATCTCCCTGTGCTTGATATTCATTAGTCACTTGAAATGAAAATGGCAAGGAAACCAATAGAGCCTAATTTAGAAGACTTTTTAAACGTTTATAGATTACTAAGCATGATTAGAAAATGGGAAAGCTGCCTCCCCTTCAGGACGATCAATACTGACACATATTAGAAACCAGAAAATCAGACTTCTCAAGGGTAGTGATTAACACACCTGCAATTGTGACTGAAATCACTGCATTCTTACCTCTTTATTAGCAGTTGTGGAACCTCATTGCAGATTAAAAATTAAAAGCGCATAATAAAATAGTAAATCTACTGGTCAGCGCATAGTTTGTCAGCTTAATTAAGATAACAATTGATATTTTAAATTATTGCTTCAAGCTTTAACTCCTCTAATAAATTGCATTCTGCATTTTATTATCCTACAGAGAGTTGGCATGACTGTATTCGAATTTACATTAGCCGAAAATTGGAATGGAATTGAAATATGATTCAGAGAATTAAAATCCTTATAATCATTTCTCTGAGAAAAATATTATGATCAGTATATCTACATTATGTTCATTCAGATTGCAAAAACACAAATATTCATAATTTGATATGTTGGTTAATAGAACAATATCAAAATGTTGATTAAAATAATTTTTTTTTAAATTTTCTTTTAATTTCAGCATATTATGAGGGTACAGATGTTTAGGTTACATATATTGCCTTTGCCCCACCAGAGTCAGAGCTTCAAGCACGTCCATCCCCCAGACGGTGCACGCCACATCCGTTAAGTGTGCATATGCTCATCTCCTCCTCCCCCTCATCTGCCCGACACCAGAATATCACTACTATATGTGGACTTAAGTGCTGATCAGTTAATACCAATTCGATGGTGAGTACATGTGGTGCTTATTTTTCCATTCTTGTGATACTTCACTTAGTAGAATGGGTTCCAGCTCTATCCAGGATAATACAAGAGGTGAAAAAGTCCTTCACAATATTTTGTTTAGTTGTAAGAGTCAATAAAATCATTTCTATCCATCACACTAATCAGTAATATGATTTATTTATTGCTTTATATGTATTTAAGATATGCTATTTAATGTAAAATGTTTAATATATAGCTTGGAAATGTCATTGACATTTTAAGTGAAATTTCATTTTTTTTATAAAAGCAGAGGCTTGTGCTTATACAATATTCTGGAATAAAGTAGTTTCTATTAATATAGCAATACTCATATTTACAGTCTTCTATAAGGAAAAGAAAAGAAAGAATCAATTTTTGTTGTTTGCAAATGTCGTTCTTGATGTCGATTATGCTATTGTTATTTCAGCAGCTGTTATGCTTCCTACTGAATTCTTACTGAAATATTTTCCCTTCTCCAGAATATACTGTTCATCCCTTCTTCATTTTATGTTGTATTCTCTTCATCGATTCTCCACTTTAAGCACTGCCTTGGGTTTAATTTACTCTTGTGAATCCTAGTAGCACTGTCTACACTGTCTGGGCTGGCTCATGCCGTCCTATCATTCACACACTCTCGGAAAGCACAGCTGCACTTGATGTCTCTGCTGCTTCTAGATCTATTTTCTCATGTCATTTACATTTACAGAATTGCACTATTCACTACACTCTCCTGACACTGCTCTCAAATATTCACCAACATTCAACTAACTAACAAATCCAATGTCTTCTTTCCCATTCTCACCTTACTTATACTCTTCAGACTATTCCATACCTAACTTCTTGTGTCTAAGTTTTCTAAATTTTTCTCCTTCCTTTCTCTTTTTTTTCTTCCGCATTGCCTCTATAGGTTTTTCTTGTTCATCCTACATTTCAATATAATTATTTTCTAAGGCTTTATTTCTATAGCTCTTCTGGTCTTCATCTTCTCATGTACATGGGCATTCTCAACTATTTATCTTGTTTCAACAATCATCCCAATGTTGACAATCCTCAAATACATTTTCTCTCACCCAGGGTCAGAATGGAACCTTAATACTGTCTATCAGAATTTGGAACACAGATGTCTCACAAGCACTTTAAATGCAAGAATTTCTCATTAGCATCATCCTTATACACATCTCTTCCCTGTTCTGTGAATGACTACATTTCCACTATGGGTTTCTCATCCATTTCACTTTTATATCCTATTCCCAATGCCCACATTTAGCCCCTTTACATTCTTGATGATGACCACCTTTAAAGAAAAAAGCAAGATGATGGGCAAGATCATTCGGTACAAGTCCTCAATGAACAGAGCCTTACTCTTTGCAAGGACACATGATTATCTTCCCTGGCTGAATATGTTGCACACACATGTACTAATAGACATTCTGTTAATTCTTACACTTTCTCATTCACAACCAACTGGCACACATTTGCAGATACATTTCGTGTGTACCACTGTAATGGAATCATAGAGAAGGAACTAGCTATTTCATTTACACTCACTCAGGTAAGTTTGGCTCTGTTCCTTTTCCTATTGGATTGTCACTATCTACTTGGTCTGTAAGATATTGTCTCTGCTTATAAACTTGAAATTTTTCTGTATCAGGTTTATTATTTCAGCAAACTTAAAATCTTAATGGCTTTTACCATTTACTCAATGGGAAGAGGAATATGTTCTACTTTTGTAGCTTCCATAAAATGATCAGTAAAATCTTAATAAATATTCTAAAAGTGCAGTTTGTGAATAAAAGTAATTTTGCCTTGTTGTAAGAAAAGGAGAGGGATAATATGAAATGGATAATGTCATAATTAAACATCACCTGGCAACATTTTGTAAACTCAAAAATATAAAAAAACTTGTACATCAAAATAAATAAAAATGGAATTACTCTAATGAAAAGATCTTTTGATTCAGTGACTATATGGTTCAATATGGCCATTGTGAAGAACATAGCAGTAGGTACCAACATTTTTCAATTCCAATTCTAAAGACAACCTTTAATCCAATATATAAGTACATATCATCTAATATGATTCTTACATGGTAAAAATGGCTGTCTTTATTTTGAAAAATATAACAGTAATTTTAAAAATCTAGAGTCATATATATAACAAAAACTACACTCTATTACACAAGTTTGAGACGACTTCATGTTAAAATATGATCCTTTCATATAGATTTTAAAAGGTTTGATAAGCTAAACTAAGGTTCTAGGGATTTAGCCTTTGGGATATGCCTATAAAATGAGAGCAACAAGAAACAAGAGTTGTCATAAATAAATTGTTACTCTATAATATGAAATAAAAAGAATATAAAAGCATTATAGTACTATTTTTGCATTAAAATGCTATGTAAATGTATAAAAATTATAACTTGTTATTCTGTTTATTTAGGGGGATACTGAATAATTTTTATTTTCTTTGAATCTTTCTGTATCTTCACATTTTTCTACAATGAATATAATTAAACAATAAAATTTTTCTAAAAATAAAATGGTCTTAGATTCAATTCTTGAAAATATTATTTTTCATAAGGAAGCCAAAATTAAGATGGTAATAGTAAGGCAAGATTTGCTAAAAGAGTTATATCTTTCTTCTGCTAAAAAAGAAGACCATTGATTTCTATACGTCAGAACAATACTTGGGTTTGTAATAGCTTCCTAACAAAAGCTGGGTGTTTAATACTGATGTAGCCTAAAAGTTAAACTATTTAAAGGACTAAATATGTACATTATGGTGTCAGATATTTTAAAAATTAATATTTTATTTTGTTTCTACTTTTTATGAGTTGATGGATTATTATACGTGAGTTGGTGATTTTTTTTTTAAATAAAATACAAAGAAAGTGGGAAAAAAGAGTCGTTGCAGGAAGTCCAGCTGCAAAGAGGCTATGACAGTTGTTTTGTGGAGATGAATCAGTAGTTTAGACTATGGTAATGGCATTAGGATGGAAAGAAGTGAGAAGGCTTTATAAATATTTATGAGATAAAATTGGCATTCACTATAATGTAATGTCTTTTTCACCACTGTACCAAGAATATCATCTAACATGTGTTTATTGAAAGAATCAATGAATAAGTAGATGATTGAATGTTTATGACAGGGGAAAGAAGAAATTGAGAATGATTTCTTAATATCTGACTTGAATAACTGTCTATAAGTTGGTGAAACAGGAACATTTACTGAAATAGGAACAATAGGAGTTTGCGATATGGTGGATATAATGGTTAAAATTCTAGTATTTCTTTATTTAATTTTCCACACCTTTGGTATTCCCCAATTTAAAATATTTTAATTACTTCTCATTGCCAACAGAATCAAAATACATTTCTCCAGTTGACATAAAGGTACTGGTTCTAGTATCTGCAGGCATCTCTGCCTCATCTTATGCTATTTTCCACTCTTTTAGAATTATTTCTCCAAGCATATCATGATGTTTTTTCTTCTCATCCTTAGACATGCCCCTCATCCTCCTGGAATATCCACAGATCCTAAACAATCTGACAAACATGTACGTATTTTCAAAGTCTCTCTAAAGTTTCCCTCCAGTGCTTTCTCTACATTTCTTAATAATAACTGATCAATTTTCTCTTGTCAAGTATTTCCTAACAAACTTCATGAATATAATTTAGAGCCCTGTAAAACCATGATTTTATTAAATAATGGGTCTTTCAACTTACAGTTACTAACCTGGTCAAAGGTAGATGGGTTACACAATTCACAGACTGTTAAATTTACCATGCCATTATACAGAAAACCAGCTAATTGAATGGTTAAGTAGAGCACATAGAAAAATAAACTAAAACTGTTAACTAGATGCATATCAAATTGATAAAATCAAAGGGCTAAATTTAAAATAGGTTCATCAGGATACATTAAAACTTGTATTAGAATACTGTGCAAGGAATTCACTGTTTGTTACATGTCAGTGAACCTAAAGAAGACATTGTTTCCAAATGTTACCTATGTCCTTAGGTAAAACCAGCACAGCACTACCATTTTCTATCCTCTTTACAACACAGTATGTAACAGTAGCAGTGGCAACAGTATGGCAGCAAGTAGCAATCAAAAATGATTTTTATTACCAAACCAAAAGAAAAGGGTATTAACGGGAATGTAGAGTAATAAGAGTCAAAGGACCATGCACAATACCAAGTCTGAACTACACATCATGAACAATTGACAATTATCATAGATCATGGGCACTGTTGCTCTGTAGTAATTTCTTAGGAAAACTCATTTATTCTGTTCATATTTTTGTGTGCATTGCCATTTCAAAGACACAAAATATTTTTTTAAAAAACTAGAATAGAAAAGAATCCTATCAAGAAGGCAATATTTAATTAAGTTGAAAATTAGGAGACTTTTATCTTTGTTTCTGCCTTTCCAAATTTCCTAGAGGTTGTTATCATGGAATGTACTTTTACAGAAATAAAGTCCCATCACCAGAAAATTTTCATTGAGTATTTTCACTGAAAGTGCCCTTCACAATTTTGCTCTAATGGATGCCTGGATCTTTCCTGAGTATGCTCCTTGCTTTGCCTGCCGTTCTCCCAAATGGTAGAGGATTTATGATCTGTGTTATTTTGTTTACTTTATAGATCTCTTATCACTGAACCTGGAAGTTGGGTGGGGTTTTATTGATCCTTGTCCCTCATTACTCTTTCTAGCTTAGTCTCCACCCAACACAGAGATTTGAGTCCCATGTTATTAGATGTTATCCCACAGGACCCCTCATTATTGCATCATCTACTGACCCCTAGGTCTTTCCTTGCATTTTGGAATGTTTAGCTTCGGCCTGACTACCACTTTTCCTGTCAGCATTTGATGATTTCAATTCTCAGAGGAAACAGATATGCTAACCACACTTTGGCCTCTCAGATTCTTGAACTACTCTGCACTCGTCTTGCAATACTCCCCCAGACACTCAGTTTGATAGTCATGACCCAGACCTTGCCAGTACCTATAACAGCAGCTCCTCCATAATCTCAATTTCATGCATCACACTCTGTCAGCTTGACTTCCTGACTCCTTACTTGTAGTTCACTGTCTTGAGCAACCCCAATCTCATAAGCCTTCATGCCACTGGGACATGTATTTATTAATCTACAATATTTTCACTTTCCCTCAACAACCTTTTATTTTTCTCTTCCATCAAAACCAAGAATAAATTCCATGGTCAGTTGTTTTAATGACTCCCTTATATACACCTTCAGCTACATTGTTCTTTCATTTTCTCATCTGACTTGGGAAAGCTCTAACTCAAGTTAAATTGAAGTCTTTACTAACCCAGTCCTGAAACAGAACACTGACATGACTAGAGAAAAACACGTTATCATGCTGCCTGATCTCATTTTAAGTCCCCTTTGAACTTTAAGGTAATTCATTTCTCTGTTTCCTCCTCCTTTCTACTCTCCTAGATGACTATTCCGGACCTGTTCTGTTCTCTTCAAACATTCATCATCTCCTCCCCATGCTCATTTTTAGCTGATGAATTATTTTCCAAATTTCCTGAGAATAAAGCCCAACAACGTGTCCTTATATTCATGTATGTGTTAACATTTATACCTGCATACTTTCTGGCTTGACTCCTGTTACTTTGTTAAAGGCCAACTCCTCCATTTGGGCACTGCTGTCAAGGCCCTCTCACCAGGGCTTTGGTCTCTACACAGTACCCTTGTGCAAACAAAGGGCTCTGCTTCCTTTGGGTGGACTCAGCTTTTTGCTAGGGTACGAGTGCCAGCAATAATGATGAGCTACAGTAGAGCTCTCACTTGCCCACTGGACTTGGTGCCTCTATGCACTAAACAACTATAATCAGGGGACCTGTCTCTTTCCTGTTTAATGACATCACTCTGACAATTCTGCACTCCACCTCCAATGTCATCAATTTCTCCTCTCTACTTGATCATTTCTTTCATGCTGTTATGTTTCCTATACCAAAAATGTAATCTCTCGTTTCATCCTCCCCTTCCAGGTCCCTCACCATTTCTTATTTTCCCAATTGCAGCTAAATTTATTGTAAAATTTCTTCATACTCTGTGTATGATTTTGTGCTTCCCTACCCCTCTTAAATCTACTTTAAGCAGACATTCTCTTATTCTACACTCCATTGAATTTATCTCTGGAGAGGTCAACTATGTTGTCCACTGATATTGGCAAGACCAGTTCTGAGAATCTGTACATCTATGGCACAGTTGATAACTCCCTCTTCCTATAAAATCAATGTCATAAATGCTATGCTTTCTGTATTTGATCCAATCATTCACAATTTTCATTTTTTTAAAAAGATTTCAGCATATTACAGGGGTACAAATGTTTAGGTTACATATATTGCTTTTGCCGCACCCTAGTCAGAGCTTCAAGCATGTCCATCTCCCAGATGGTGTACATCGCACCCATTAGATATGAATATACCTATTCCCACCTCCCCCACCACCTGCCTGACACTCGATGAATGTTACTATTATATGTGCACATAAGTGTTGATCAGTTAATACCAATTTGATGATGAGTACATGTGGTGCTTTTTTTCCCATTCTTGTGATACTTCACTTAGTAGAATGGGTTCCAGCTCTATCCAGGATAATTCAAGAGGTGTTAGATCACTATTGTTTTTTTTTTTGTGGCTGTGTAGAACTCCATTGTATACATAGACCACATTTTATTAATCCACTCACGTATTGATGGGCACTTTGGTTGTTTCCACGTCTTTGCAATTGTGAATTGTGCTGCTATAAACAATCTAGTGCAGATGTCTTTTTCATAAAATGTTTGTGGAAAGTAATATGGAGATACTGCAAAGAGCTAAAAGTAGCACTACCATTCGATACAGCAATCCCATTATTAGGCATCTACCCAAAGGAAAAAAACATTCATTCACCAGTTTCATTGCTGTCATTCTATAGTGGCCCAAGAGACCATCACACCTCACCTGAATTATTTCAGTAGCTATTTAAATGGTTTCCATCCATGCCATAATTCAAGGATATTTATCACAAATCACAGTAATCCTTTTAATACAGACATTGGATTAGATTACTTTTCTGCTCACATCCCTTACTGGTTTCCCATTTCACTCAGAGTAAAAAGCAAAATCTTTACTTTCAACCTTTACAAGGAATTGATAGCTCCATTAGCTGTCAGACCTAGTTTGCCTTCTTTTTAACTTGCTAACCCCTTACTCCTATTCAGGTGATAATACTGACTGTTTCTCTAACTTGGTGTCTCTTCCCCAAGACATTTCCAAGATTTAAGTCCTCACTTCCTTCGAGTCTTCACCCAAACATCACCTTCATAGTAAGACCTCTCCCGACAATCTGTTTAGAATTATACCTCTCTCCCAGAACTCCCAATCACCTACCCTGCTTTCTTTTTCTCTTTAGCACTTTTTACCTCCCGACATACTACATCACATTTATCAACTCACTTCCGTTCTAGAATGTAAGTTAATGCAGGGCAGGGAGTTTTACCTGTGCTGTTTATTGCTCTACCTTATCAAATCTCTAGAAAAAAGTGCTAAGCATGTACAAATTAATTCAATTGAATTGGAGCCTGGGTATCAAGCTCTATTCTAGCCCCTGTGAATAGAATGTGAACAAGCCATCTTTAATATGCTCATGCTATTCTAAAAAATTCTGGTTTAAAATTCCTTATCCTAAGAAATTAAAACTTGACATGTATTAATATAATACATTATATTAAGGTATAAGGTATAATCTTATGTTATACCTTAAAGATATTGACTATAATCAGCACAACTGTCTATGATGTTCAATTTTAAGGAAGTGAGTTTCAGAGTGTTGAGTTTAAAAGCTTCCAAATAGTGGTAGACAATTAGTGATTAAGAATACATTTTTAAATTCTTTATATTCCATGTATAGTTTATACTTTTCCTAATGAGATAAAACTTTTAATTTTTTATAAAGTTTCATGATATTTTTAAAAAAGAAAACTAATGATTAGAGATGATGAACATTTTTTTATATTTTTTTGGCCATTATTCTGTCTTCTTTGGAAAAGTTTCTGTTCATCTCCTTTGCCCATTTATAAATGTTTTTTTTTTCTTGTTAATTCTTTTGAGTTCTAGGTAGATTCTTGTTATCAGACCTTTGTCAGAGGTATAAAGAGCAAATATTCTCTCCCATTCTGTGGGTAGTCTATTTGTTCTAGTGATAGTTTCTTTAGCTGTGCAGAAGCTTTTTAATTTGATCAGGTCCCATTTGTTTATTTTTGTAGCTGCATTGATTGCTTTGGGGGTCTTCTTCAAGAATTCTTTGCCTAGATGAATCTCATTTTCAGAAGTAGATTAATTGAGCTTGTTTTAAGGAGAATATATGGTAGCTAATAACGTTTTTCACAAAATTTTACTCACATTCTATGTGACTTTAAAAAAGTGTCTTATCTAATAGGAATCAGTATTTGAGCAGAAAGCATAGATTGGGTACTATTCCTTCATAGTGTCTCCTGGTGAGAGTCATGTTGTTGATTTCAACTCACCTGGTAAGTAGATATATCAGAATATCTCTACTAGTAGATTGTTTTAGGAAGCCAACCCAGCATAGTCTATTTTTCAGTATCCTCCCCTGCCCTTAAAGTTGTTTGACCCTTAGGTGGACATAATTTGTTAATAGAAGATTTCTTTCTAGATGCCTTTAATAACATAGCCTGTCTTCTAACACTCTTAGTATAGTTCTGTCTGATCTTTCGTGTCTAACTGCTTCATGTGGAATTGTGAGACAGTGGTTCCAAATGAGAGTTACACTCTTAGGTCAGTAGTCCACAAATCGGAAATTATTTAGGACGAGGTTATGATAGGGTCAGCCCAGCTAGATCGGTTTTAGAGATGTCTACTTTGATCTTTTCATAATTATATGATGTAATTTATTATAAAGGATTGTATAGTCGTGAAAATTAAAAAGATAAAAAAGAAAATAATAAGTAGAATTTCATTGTTTCCAACTTGTCTGCTCTAATTCCAAAGAGATAACTACTAACATTGATACCTTTCTGGAAATTTTTACAATTACAGATAAACATATTGGTTGTATGTATGTGTATTTATCTATATAATATGTTAGGGTATATAATATATACATATTTCATGTAAATATATAGATATTTTGTTTTATATAAATTGGATAATGCTATTTGTATGCATTTGAAATTTGCATTATTCATTTAATGACATGTCTTGTAGAGATTTCCATGTTATTACATATAAAACTGTCTTACTTATTTTAGTGACTGGTTAAATGGTTTGCCATAATTTAATCACTCTCCTATTGATTGACATTTATCGTATTACTAGGTTGGTTTGAATGAAATGATGAAAGGAACATGCTTGTATATGTGTGTTTGTGTATGCACATTTATAGCATTTCTCTGGGTGTATTTTTATTGAAATGTAACATTCATATAGAAAAGTACACAAATTGTGAATGTACTTCTTTTTTTTTTCTTTTTTTTTTTTGAGACGGAGTCTCACTCTGTTGCCTGGGCTAGAGTGAGTGCCGTGGCCTAGCTCACAGCAACCTCAAACTCCTGGGCTCAAGCGATCCTACTGCCTCAGCCTCCCAAGTAGCTGGGACTCCAGGCATGCGCCACCATGCCTAGCTAATTTTTTTCTATATATTTTTAGTTGTCCAGTTAATTTCTTTCTGTTTTTAGTAGAGATGGGGTCTTGCTCTTGCTCAGGCTGATTTCGAACTCATGACCTTGAGTGATCCGCCTGCCTCAGCCTCCCAGAATGCTAGGATTACAGGCGTGAGCCACCGCGCCTGGCCATGAGAGTACTTCTTGATGAATTTTCTAAAAAGTGAACATCTCGTGGACCATTACTAGTATCCCAGAGGCCCTCCTCTTCTATTCTTTTTGGTCACAGCCCTCCTCTAACTCCTAAAGGTTACCACTACCCTAACACTTTTATCATAGTCTATTAGTTTTACCTGATTTTGAATTTCAAATAAATAGAATCATATACACTGTGTACTCTAGTGTCTGCTTTCTTTGTTTTACATTGCTTATGCCATGTTATTTTATGTAGTAGTAGTTTATTATTTCTGTAGAATCATTGGTTGTGTGAATATCATTCATTCTAGTTGTAATAGGCATACAGATGGTTTCTAGATATGATCTATTATGAAAAGTGTTGCTGTGAATATTTTTGGATGTGCCTTGTGGTGCATGTATGTACCCATTTCTGTTGGTTATATACTTAGAATTGAATTTGCTGGGTATGCGTTATGTTCAGCTTTAGTACTTACTGCCAAAGTTTTTCTAACTGGTTTTGCCAATTTATAATGGCTCCATATCCTTGCTATTTGGTATTGCCAGTCCTTTTAATTTTAGCCATTTCGGTGGTTGTGTAGAGGAATTGCAATGTGATTTTAGGTTTCTTTTCACTGGATAACTAATGAAGTTAACTATTTTTTTCATATTTGTTGACAATTTGGATATTACTTTTCGGTAAGGTGGATGTTCATCTTTTGCCCATTTTTCTGTTAAGTTCTTTCTCTTACAAATTTGTAGTATTTCTTTATTTGTTGTATTTTAATTTCTGATTCTGGCTTGTCTTTTTTTTTTTTTTTTTTTTAAGAGAATGTCTCATTTATTGCCCTGGCTAGAGTGCAGTGGCATCATTATAGCTCACTACTTCCTCAAACTCCTGGGCTCAATTGATCCTCTTGCCTCAGCCTCCTAAGCAGCTGGGACTGCAGGCACGTGCCACTGTGCCTGGCTAATTTTTCTGTTTTTAGTAGAGATGGGTCCTTGCTCAGGCTGGTCTTGAACTCCTGACCTGTAGTTCACGCCTGTAATCTTAACACTCCGGGAGGCCAAGGCGGAGTATTGCTTGAGGTCAGGAGTCTCTATGCTTATAGCCCTGACTTGGGCGAGGCAAACACATTATGTGTAACCAAAATGTGTGTACCCCAATAATATCCTGAATTAAAAAAATAAAAAGCAAAATAAAAGAGTACAAGCATGAGCCACTGCACCCGGCCCTGGCCTGTCTTTTTACTCTTTTGATAAAGAGGAGTTAATAAGATTCAATTTATAAGTATTTTCTTTTTGGTTAGTGTATAACGTGTCCTTTTAAAGAAATTTTTGTCTACCTCAACTTTGTGAAGATATTTCTCTTTGTTAAATTATCTTTTAAAAGCTTTATGGGTTTTCCATTCCCATTTAGATTGACAATCCATTTGGAATTAATTTTTGTTGGTGATGTGAGGCAGAGATCAAGATTTATTTGATGTCTGTGTTTTTTTTTTTTAACTCACCTTTAGAGATTTTCTTTCAGTTCAATTTGCTATCTTAATGTTTCAGTTTTTAGAACAGCTCAGTATATTATTGTAAGATGATAATATTTTTTTCTTTGATACAAGGGATTTGCACTAAGACTGGACTTTCTTACAATCTTTTTAAGATTGTAAAAATTTTAAAACTATAATAATAAAAATGTTATAATCTTATTACTCTAGAGTTACTGTTAACATCCCATTGTTAGCATTTTAGTGTTTCTTTTTTTTGTTTCCTTGTGTAGGTATTTGTTTATATAAAATTTGTTGCATATATATTTGTGTGTTTGTATAAAATTGTAAAAATGTGTTTATTACATATTTATCTATATTACCCTTAACCTGAACATTTCTCTATGTCATTAGTACTATTTAAAAGTCAGGTTTCTAATAAGTATATAATGCCATATAGCTGTATTGTAACTGAACTATTTATTGTTGGGTATTAGGCTTTTGCACTTTTTTTAACTGTTATAAATAATATTGTGATGTTATATGTGGATTATTATCATGTATGATTATTTCTTCAGTATAGGTTTCTTAAGTCTCTCAATATATGCTGGCCAAATTGTAGTTCACAAAAGATGACCAATTTAGTTTCTCTGTGTAGTACATGAGAGTCCCAACTTAATATCTTTATAAATGATATAGAGAAGGAAATGTGAAATGTGTTTTCTAGATTTGTGTATTATGTTTAGGAAAAAACCTCAACAACTGGATTTGGTCTTGGGTGGAAGGTAGAGAAGAAAATTAAAATAAAGAATATTTAGGTGAGATACTGGGATAATATATTGAAAGGCAGGGAATTTGGAAGGAGGATATAATTTGAAAAGAAAGATTTATTTTAGCCACATTCAGTTTTAAATGTTAGGATGTCTAAGTGGAGATATTCTGTAGAAATTGGTAACCCTTTTTATTTATACTCAAGCAATTGCATATCTGCAGTTGTATGACGATAATAATCATACATATTTATTTAGGACTTTAAGGTTTTCAAACTGCTCTTTATGTAATCTCATTTGAGTTTCTGATGTAAGATGGGTATTATTACTACCACCAATTAACAGATGAGAAAATGATTATGATGATGATAGCATCAAGAATCTACTGTGTACTGCAGTGTACTGTAGTTATGCTTTACATATTTAATCTCATTTAACTCTGCAGAAATCTTGTGAGGTTTTTTTCCTTTTATAGGTGAACTAAGTTCCAAATAACCAAATTTTAGTAGTTCAAACTCACACTGTTAGCATTACTATCTGGAATTGGACTTTTATTTCTTTTAACTCCTGCCCTATGGTTTTCTTGTTTTGTCATACTGCCTCTGGAAGCCAAGTTTTCCCAGCTGATAATTGGAAGAGATGGCATTAAAACTCAAGTCTTCTAATGCTTTACCTAAATATTGTTTGTATTTTCTTCCCTTTTTAAAAAACTTATTTTCTTTCTCTTTAGTGGTATCCATTAGACATTCCAGAACCACTAAAAATTCTTTTAATATTCTGGAAGCAACTATAGTTCATATATGGAAAAATACAATACATACAAAAAGCATTTTTAAGTAAGTTTGAGTAATTTCAATTTTTTGAAAAGCAGTTATGGTAGTGGAAATAACACTGGACAGAAAGGTATCAGATCTTGGTTTAAGTCTAGTTTTGACACTTAATAGTTTGAGCAAGATTCTTATTTCCCTGAAGTTCTAGGTTCCTTATTGGTAACAGGATAAGAATTTATATAATAGTATACAAGTATATTATACAAATATAATTTAAATGACAGATCTCAATAGTTAGGATCTCAGTCGCTGGATTTGGAAGACCTGGATTTAAATTTTGGCTCTCTTTCTTAGTTAATGTGATTTTAGGTGAATGACTTAACCTTCCTGGGCTTTAGTTTTCTATTTTTAAAATGGGATGAAAACACTTACCATAGGGTTACTGTAGGATTAGATGCAATAGACTGTACAGGCTAGAGACCATGTGTCTTCCTCATCCATTGTATCTTTAGCACCTAGGACAGTGCCTGAAACCCAATAAATGCTAGAGAAATCTTAATTTACTGTGCTGAGGAAGAGGAATCACAAACTTGCAAAATACCAGTAAATGTTGACTATTTTTATAGTTAGAAAAATGAGAGTCTAGAACGGTTTTTTTAACTTCTTATTTTGAAATAATTTTAGACTTAAAGTTGCAGAAGTAGCAGGCTCCATATAACCCTTTATCCCAGCTTCCCCTATTGTTCTCGAACTCCTGAGCTCAAGCCTGAGCTCAAGTGATCCTCCTGTCTTGGCCTCCTAGAATGCTAGGATTACAGGCGTGAGCCACCACCGTGCCCAGCCATTCCTAATGTTAAAGCTTATACAACTATATAGTATAGTTGTCAAAACCAGGAATTTAACATTGGTAAAATCCTATTAGACTACAGATCTTATTTTGAATTTCACCTGTTTTCCCCACTGTTGTCTTTTTTCTGTTCGAGAATTCAATTCAGGATCCACATTTCAGTTAGTTATTGTATCTTCTTAGTCTCCTCTCACCTGTGGCAATTGCTTAGACTTTTCCTTTTCTTTTATGACCTTGATACTTCGATGAGTGCTGGTCAGTTGTTTTGTGGATTGTCACTCAATTTGAGTTTGTCTGATGTTTTGTTATGATTAGGCTGAAGCTCTGTGTTTTTGACAACCTCCCAGAAGTGATCCCTCTCAATGCATCATACCGGGGGACATAATATGACTGTGTCTTATAACTGGCGATATTAACCTTGATCCTTCCTTACTGCCAGTTTTCCCCACTGTAAAATTACAATTTTTTCTTTTATAATTGACAAATATCTTGGAAGAGATATTTTGTGACTTGTTTAAATATCTATTTCTGAAATTTTTTGCCCCATTTGTTTTTGTTTTGAGACAGAGTCTTGCTCATTTGCCTGGGCTAGAGTGCTGTGGCATCAGCCTGGCTCATAGCAACCTCAAACTGCTAGGCTCAAGCTGTCCTCCTGCCTCAGCCTCCCAAGTAGCAGGGACTATGGGTGTGTGCCACCATGCTTGGCTAATTTTTTCTATTTTTAGTAGAGAAGAGGCCTCGCTCTTGCTGAGGGTGGTCTTGAACTCCTGAGCTCAAACAGTCCTCCTGCCTCAGCCTCCCAGAGTGCTAGGATTACAGGCATGAGCTACTATGCCCAGTCATCCACTCATTTTAATATCCATTGGTAGACCTTGCCTGTAATAGTTTATTACTGTGGTGTTTGCCTAATTGTGATTTTTAATTTTCCTTACTCCTTCTGTGTTTGTGTTCGTGGTAGTTGTTTCTTCTCCTCCATTTATTTTTATTTCTTACTTTACTATTTTAGCTTATATCTATGGATATTCATTTTATTCTATAATAATTCAGTATTATCATTGCTTAGTTTCTTGTTCATATTGTTCTAGCTTTGTCCATTAGGAGCTCTTTCGGGCTGGCTTTCATATTGTTTTGACGTGTTCCCATCCTTTTTTGAGTATTTTAACTTCTGGCACCATGATTTTCCAGGATCATCTTATGTTTTTCTCTGTCCCAGCTCTGGGCTCAACCACTTCCTGAAGAATTCTGGTTCTTTTTTTTTTTTTTTTTTTTTTTGAGACAGAGTCACTCTGCTGCCCGGGCTAGAGCGAATGCCGTGGCGTCAGCCTAGCTCACAGCAACCTCAAACTCCTGGGCTCAGGCGATCCTCCTGCCTCACCCTCCCGAGTAGCTGGGACTACAGGCATGTGCCACCATGCCCGGCTAATTTCTTCTATATATTTTTAGTTGTCCAATTAATTTCTTTCTATTTATAGTAGAGATGTGGTCTTGCCCTTGCTCAGGCTGGTTTTGAACTCCTGACCTTGAGCCATCCGCCCGCCTCGGCCTCCCAGAGTGCTAGGATTACAGGCATGAGCCACCCCGCCCGGCCAAATTCTGGTTCTTTTTTTGTTTTTTGTAGAGATGTAGTCTCGCTATGTTGCCCAGGCTAGTCTTGAACTCCTGGCCTCAAGCAGTGCTCCCGCCTCGGCCTCCCAAAGTGCTGGGATTATAGGTGTGAGCCATCCTGCCTGGCCTGGTTGTTATTTGGGTAATAATATTTAGAAACTTAGTTCTGGTGCTAGGAGTATTGGGTGTTGTTGCTTCTTGATGCTCTCAGCTGATCAAGCTAGGAAATACATATATGTCTGTTAACCCACACATGCACACAGCATCTATTTTAATTTCTTTATGTTGCTGGGCCCAGGCCAGGCATCTGTATTGGAAGAGATTGAGTGGAGGAGAGGAAGGGAATGCAAAGTATAGTTAAGATGTATATGTGTGTGTGTGTGTGTGTGTGTGTGTGTGTGTATGTATGTATGTATCTATCTGTCTGTCTGTCTATCTATCTATCTATCTATCTATCTATCTATCTATCTATCTATCTATCTAAGACAGTCTCACTCTCTTGGCTAGGCTAGAGTGCCGTGAAATCTGCCTAGCTCACAGCAACCTCAAACTCCTGGGCTCAAGCAATCCTCCTGCCTCAGCCTCCTGAGTGGCTGGGACTACAGGCACGCGCCACCATGCCCAGCTAATTTTTTCTATTTTTAGTTGTTTTGGCTAATTTCTTCCTATTTATAGTAGAGATGGAGTCTCGCTCTTGCTCAGGCTGGTCTTGAACTCCTGAGCTCAAACAGTCCTCCTGCCTCCACCTCCCAGAGTGCTAGGATTACAGGCGTGTGCCACTGCACCCAGCCAGTTAAGATGTATCTAAATGAGCAGTTTCCAGATGTTCTGGGCTTGGGACCCCTTTATACTCTTAAAAAATATTGAGAACTCCTAAAAGCTTTTGCTTATATTGGTTATGCATACCAGTATTTAACATATTAGAAATTAAAGCTGAGGAATTTGAAGTTTTGTTTATTAACTTAAAAATAACAGTAAAACTCACTACATGATAGAACATAACATTAAAAAAATTTTTTTTCTTTCCTTTTTTTTTCCCTTCAAAAACCCAATGTTTTAGGAGTAATGATTTTTTTTTTTTTTTTTTTGAAATAAAGACGAGATCTGGCTTTATTATCCAGGCTATTCTGGAACTCTTGGCCTCAAGCAGTCCTGCTTCAGCCTCCTAAAGTGCTGGGATTCCCCTAGCATGTAACATTTTTAATGAAAAAGTAACCCTATATCCTAAAGCAAAAAAAAATTTAGTGAGAAGAGGGAAATTGCTTTACATTTTTGCAAATCTATTTATTGTTTGGCTTAATTTAACTGGATTCTCATATCTCTAGTGATGTATTCTGTCTGTGGGGACATATCATGTAGCCTTTGTAAAATGCCACTGTATACTTGCGAGAGAAGAAGAGTAAAAAAAAGGTAGGCATTATTATGAAAGTAGTTTTGATCTCATGGACTACCTAAGGGTATCAGGGACCTTCAGGAGTCCTCACATTTTGAGAACCAGTGACGTAGATTTACTGAAACTGTCATAAAATAAAGGCATATATTACTGGAAGGATGGATCCAGAACTGCCATGAGGAAAAAGAGAAAACTTAAATTTTGTAATTTTATGGAAGTTGAAAGAATAGGATTTCTAAGTAGGATAGAAATAGGGTAGCACTGTTAAAGGTAAGGCAACTTTATTTGATCACTTCATCTAAATCATAAGATGCTGATATAGCAACCAAAGTGTAAATTTATAGTTGAGAAATGTAATTGATCAGAAGTAGATCAGAATGTTTTTTCCAGTTGTGGATCCCTGAAACTTTTCAAAATCAAAGGACAGCTATGGACTTTGTCCCCTGACAAATGTAGCTGCTTTCAAAGTCTTCCATGCAATCATGGGTCAGGCAGAAGGGAAGGGATATGGTTCACAAAGGTCTGTGCATCAGTGTACTGCTTCATCTCCCTGCACTGTGCTGTGGCTTTGTCAGCTTGGAATTTGTAGTCTTCATTTTGGCTAGTTACAGCTAACTGCTCTTGCCAGATCCATCCTGGGAAGATGGATGCACAAGCACATACAGGAAATGCAGATATATATGCACACGCACACAGAGTTATACTCTTGTTCTTAAATTTCTCCTTTTCTAGACTCTGTGAATACCCTCAAATATTACTAACATTCTTTCTTTAGACAGTATGTTTGCAGTACAGTTAATTGTGTTACATCTTTCTTTTTACATTTAAATACTTGTTATACTTTTGGTCACCTTGATTCAACTTGGGTGTTTCCTAGGCAGTGTTTTGAAAAAGGTTCTTTCTAGTGATAGTTAAATATATCTTTTTTAAAATATGGTTCTGTACTATTTTTACTCTTAGAATAACCATTTCTCTAAATTTGGGGACAGCTATTTTATCTCTTTCTGCTGAGTACAGATTATTCTTTCAAAATGTTTGTCCAAAAGAAGAAGGATAGCAGTTGGAAAAATTTTGGTCCACAAGAATTTATTTTATAGAGGAGATTTGAGTCTGCTTTTACGAGAAGACATAGCTGATGGAGTCAGGGAGACTGTTGAAGAGAGGCAGTGAAGGAGCAGAGCCTTGAAGATGGGTGGGAATGGAATTAGTAGCAGAGTATAGAGGCAGGCAGAATGACACCTTCCTTTTACTCAGCTGGGTGAGAGAATGAGTGAAAATACTAAAAATTGAAATTGAAAATTGATAGGGACATGTGGCTCCGGAAATGGAGAGGAGAGATGGTAAGGACATATCCTTCTGCCAAGTGACCAAGGTCTTTTCTGTAAAGCAAATCATATAAAATCATGAAAGCTTATCTGGGGAGCTTATAATTGATAGTATTGGCAACAGCATGGAATTGCAGATTCCTCACTAGGGAAATGACAAAAAAAAAGTTTTATATTAATTTGTTTGTGGAAAAATACATTGGGAGATGATAATACCCTACGTCAGTGATGTTGGTAAGATTAATTGAAGTGAAATGGATGTCACTGGATATAGGTAGAGGATATTGAGAATGAAGAGGAGGAAGAGTCCAAAACGATTCCAAGGAGTCAGTTACCTTCTTGTTTGGGAGGTGTGGATAGGGACTAGGGGATAGCACAAAATTTGCAAACCAGAAGAAATATTTATTCATCGCATACTATGTCTGATAACATTATTTTAGATACATTTATATTTGTTATATCACTTATTAACATTATTGAGTCTGGAAGAAAGAAGTTGGGAAGAGTAGTAGATTTTGAAGAAAAAATAAAAAGGGAGGATATATATATGATAGACTTGCAGCTCTGATTCAGTGTCTTGTTTCATCCATAAAGCCTATGTTTCAAACCTTCTTCATTTCTTGCTTTGAATTCCTACACTTCTTCTGTGTACCATTCATTTAGTTAGAGTGTTACATGTGCTGTCTTTAATTAGTAGGTTCGGTTTTTTTGTAATGCATCAAGGCTCTGCATCTACATTTTAAGACCTTCGAAAAGGAGATCTCATATTTAGAATGTGTTCTTAGTATCTAGAATGGTACTTTGCACATACTAGAATCTCAGTACATGTTTTTGTTATAATATTGTAGCCTGACTGAATTTAGCACAGAGCAGGCAGTTAATAGCTGTTGAGTGAGTAAATAAGTGAAAGCTATTATGGGAAATATCAACAAATAATATCTTACTTTAACCTATCAAGACAATATTTACATATGTGAAATAGTTAAATAGAAAAATAAGACTATCTTAAGGCCAGAAATTAAATAAGTCTTGGAAAAGAAAGTCATTCTGGATTCTGGGCTTGAGTTAGTGATTAGAATTAAGGGAAAGATTTTTTCAATACAGTCTGGAGGATAAAGAAGAAGAGATTGAAAATGAGAAAAATGTCGGGATAATTAAGAGATGTTTTGGAACTTGCAAGAAAGACCAGCAAAGGCAGTGGCAAGGGGTAAGGCAACATGACACTATAGGACTCTATTTCTGAGTATGTTGGGGCGGAAGTTAGATTAGTATAGAAGGTAGATAAGAAAAGGGAGTCATGTCTGGTGGCTGCTATAGTTTCAAAGTGGGATGCCCAAAGGGATCTTGGCTCAGTGGATGAGCAGGGGTCTTAAGAATTTTAGGAGGAAAAATGTCTGGGTTTAGTCAAATCTAATTAAAGCAGGATGGGTAGGGTGGTGGTTGGTGGTGGTGATGGTATTTCTGGACTGGTAGTGAGAGCAGCATTTTGAAGTTCAGGTCCTCATATAGGCATGAGGGTGTTAATGGGACTGGGTGAAGTGGTGTATCTCAAATGATGGGGAAGAAACCAGAGGATTTGTTTTTGTTTTTAAAAATCTGACATTTCCTAGACTATTCTTGATACTTTCCTAGGCTGTTCCTGATACTTTAATGCGTGTGTTTCAAAAATCCTGCAAACCTGTCTTTTGAAACATTATCCATCTGCTGATGCCTGCTTTTGATTAATTATACTTTGGTTTATTTTATGTGTGAAGTAACACTGAGAACATGTTTTTCTTTTAAAGAGAGTTCTCAAGGAAAGTGTAGACAGTTTATGGATGAATTCTCTTTTTTGCTATGCATGAGAAGTTTTCTTATTTTTATAGATTATTGTAGTCTTGCTTGGGCCAGAGCAGGGTTTTTCTAGCCTTTTTGCAGCTAATTCTTTCTTTCTGTTTTATCATCATCATGCCATCTCTTTGTGTTTTTGGATTTACCAGCGTCTTTTCTCAGCACTTTAGGATGGATCATACACTTTCTCTAAAGTTATAAGTTATATAGAAAAGAGATTACTGTATTACATTGTGGATAATAAGCCTATTTGAGCATTCTGAAAATGTAACTTGCTGTGTGTCTATTGACATTGAATATTCTTTGATTCACAGATACTTCTAGGTTTGAATTTGTGCTTTCATAATGTTAAAAGTATACCTTATAATTGAAAATGATAGTATTAATATGATTACTTTCCATATATGTGAAATAACTAAAAGGTTCAGATATATACATATTAATCATTCTTTTTATTGTTTGCACATAAAGGCTCTTCTTTGGTTTATGAATAGCTGTTAACCGCAGAGCTTATTTATAAATCTGTCTATACTTGAAACTTTTGCTAAAAAGAGTTCCTTTGTTTCTTATTGCTGCATACTACGTTTCCGTGGTTTCTCTGCAATTTATAAGATGACAGAAAAGTTTAAACTGCTTTTTGGTGCCTTTTCAAAATAGGACAGAGCAATTCCACAGCTGCTTAGATGGTCTGTCATCTCTCGTTGTCTCATACGCAGCCCAAGTACTTCCTTTTTAGTAGATACCACTTCAGAGGCAGTAAGATGTCAGTATTTTAAAGCCTTGTTGGTGATGATTTTACTATTCTATTTTGTGTTCTAAATAATTGATACCAAAAGAAATCATAAGAGTGGTCACTGTTACCGTTCTATAACTTGATAGAATTATTAGCTAAATAATCATTTATGTCATGTTTTTGTGCCAAGGTTCTTGATTTGTGATTCTCACACTGCCTGTATTTCGGGAATTCATGAAAGCTTCCACTCCTCACTTTGTCATTGTGAAATCCCTGGCTTATGTTGTTTTCCTCATGAACCCCTTCTATACAAATGTCTTCTAACTTTATATTGTGAATCTGTAAGATGTTCATAATCTTGTACACCCTGCTTTTTAGTGTTTTTTTTTTTTTTAATATAGCCATTAGCACATTGTACTTCTTGGATTATTCTCGAGGAGTTTTGCTGTATTTTATGTACTCTGTTGAAAGTTTCTTAGTTTTAAGATTCTTGTGGGTTTTTTTCAAGGTAGATTGAAAATGTAGCAGTGAGGAGGGGATGACTGAATACCAATAAATCTGATGAGAAGTGAGGGTGCTCTTAGTGATCTTAGAACCTTGGTTTTTGTTTTTGTTTTAGGACAAGCAACTGAGAACTGAGATCTAAAGATAACATTGTTGAAATCTTAATGTTTCTTGTAACATTTCTCTATTATGCAGTTAACATCATGTCTTGTACAGAGTAGTGACCTAAAATCATATGCAATTCTATAAACATGTTAGGTGACGGTTTGTTGTAGAACTCAAGAAAATACTGGCTGAGATCTTGTCAAAAATGTTGAGCATAAAGATAATTAAATTTTCATTGTTAATTTGACTTCACCTTTCTTTTGATGCGATAGTCTTTTAGAATTTTGTGTTGTTTTCTGAGTATTTTACAAGTAAAGAGAAAGCCCATAGAGATGTCTTTTATACCTTTTATCTCCTAATATGTTATTGATATTTGGAACTTGACCTTTTTTTTGGTGCTTTTAACTTCATCAGTTTCTTTAAATGTGGGAATGAAATTGATGTTGCAGTATCCTGACTTTTACTGTATTCTCCTAGGTTCTATGATCATCTTTCCCCATGACATTTTTAATCTTTTTCCCCAGTAGATTTAAAAAAAAAAAATCTTAGTTTATGTCTTAGTTTATGTACTCTTGATTCTTATTTCTCAATTGCCTATTAATGAATTCTGTAGCACTCTTTTTAGTTGGTGCACACATAGTCATTCTGGTAGCACCTATATGTAGATTTAGCAAAGGAGTCAACAATGGCTTTTTTGTCACAATGGACTTCTTATTTCTAAAATCGGCTTTTTTTTTTAAACAGATAAGTGTAAAGCAGGAAATTACTTTTACTGATGTATCTGAGCAACTGATGAGAGACAAAAAGCAGATCAGAGAGCCAGTAGACTTACAGAAAAAGAAGAAACGGAAACAACGCTCTCCTGCAAAAGTAAGAAAACGTAATTAAGGTGGTGGTTGCTAACCTCTTAATCTTAAAATATTGGTTAATCTCATAGGCAGGAGCCTGGCTAAACCTTAAGGCAGGTGTAAGAGTTGCACGTGGTTTAGTAAAGTTGGCATGCTGCACCCCTTCACCAAGACGGAGGGAAGGGGGGATGCATGCCTGCATGGAGGTGGGGGGCCATCGCTTGCAATCTTTTCACTTCTCTTTCACTATGTCCTCCTTTTTTCTAAAAATGAACTTTTCTTGTATCTTTCTTTTCTCTAAAAACTAACATGATATGTAGTGCCCTTGCTTCTCATTATTAGTTTTCTCATATTAGTTTTACTTATCTTAATATTAAGGCTTCAGGAAAATTTAATATCAGTTATTCATCAGGAAAAAGTATGAAATACCTATAATAGGATGTAAGCTCCATGAGAGCAGAGACTATTTTATTCTCAGCTGTATCCCAAGAGCCTGGAATAGGAGGCATAATACATACTCAGTAAATATTTTATGGGTGAATGAATGGAGTAGTAAGTAAACAAATGACCCAGCAAATACTGCTAGGAGTTACCTGCTATTTTTGTTTTTGTTCGTTTTATTTTTAAGTACAGTAATAGTTCACTATATATAGCATTTTTGTATTCCTAGGAATTCTTTGAACCTCTCTGCAGTATATTTGCATCTTTATGGTTATTTTTCATCTTTTTTCTTCTCATGTAGTGAAGAAGGCTTTTTAAAAAAGATTATAACATGATTTTTTTGTTGTTATTGGCTGCTTTTTTGTATTTGTGATTTGAAATCTTAATCATTACTTATTATATATTTTGTATACTTTTGGACTCATTGGTGTGCTGGAGTCGGCTTGTACTGGCTTGTAAGAGCTGATTGCTAAATTTTCAGGAATTTTGCAAGCCAGTTGCTAAAACCATTGGTAACTTATAATTATCTATGGTAGGAATATTTACACCACAGAAATCAGCAAACACTTCCCTACCTCCTGATTCCCTTAACTGGTTGTTAAATATTTACCAGCATACCACTACTTTTAGGTTACATAAGTATGCCTACTATAGCAAGTTTTGAAAAATACAGAGACTAAAACCATGGTTACATTACTACTTTGATTTTCTGCCTTTTTCTCTATCTTTTTTCAAATTTGTGTGGATAGATACATAGATAAGAATATTGATTTAATTTCCTGATTTTTAGCATTTAAAGTGTATGTAAGCTATTTTTATACTTAAAGTTATTAATCGTTTTTATAAATATTTTATTAGCTGCATAATATATTTTTTAATAGATCACGTTATATTTGATGATTGCTGTATTGGTCATTATTTTGTTGGAAAGTTGTGTTTTTGTTTCCATTTTAAATCTTAATGCACTTAAAATATTTTGTATTTATCTTTGTGCACTGTTGGATCAAAGGGTGTGAACTTTTAGAACGGTTTCTTTATAATGTTACTCCTTCTAGAAACATTGTACCAATTACATTCCTACCTTCAGTAGACCTGAGGTGTATCTGTCTGCACTCTCACTGGCTTTGAATATCAGACTTTGCTTTTTTATAGCTTAAGATGAGTCTCATCATAGTTTAATTTTGGTTTTTTTGTTTGTTTGTTTGTTTGTTTGTTTTTGAGACAGAGTCTCACTCTGTTGCCCGGGCTAGAGTGAGTGCCGTGGCGTCAGCCTAGCTCACAGCAACCTCAAACTCCTGGGCTCAAGCAATCCTTCTGCCTCAGCCTCCCAAGTAGCTGGGACTACAGGCATGCGCCAC
>CAUYRT010095295.1:0-10163 GCA_963574885.1 Lepilemur ruficaudatus
TCCCAGCTACTCGGGAGGCTGAGGCAGAAGGATTGCTTAAGCCCAGGAGTTTGAGGTTGCTGTGAGCTAGGCTGATGCCACGGCACTCTACAGCCCGGGCAACAGAGTGAGACTCTGTCTCAAAAAAAAAAAAAAAAAAAAGTAGTTGGTTGTAGCTAGATGGCTTTATTTCTGTGTTCATTATTCTGTTCCATTGGTCTGTGTCTACCTGTACACTAGTACTATGCTGTTTGTTTACTATAGCCTTGCAGTATAATTTGAAGTCAGATAATGTGATGCCTTCAGATTTGGTGTTTTTGCTTGGGATTGCTTTGCATATTCAAGCTGTATTTTGGTTCCATATGAATTTTAGGATTATTTTTTTTTCTAGATCTGTGAAAAATGACTTTGGTATTTTGATGGGATTTGCTTTGAATCTGTAAATAACTTTGGAGCAGTAAGGGCATTTTAACAATGTTGATTCTCTAATCCATGAGCATGAGATGTTTTTCCATTTGTTTATGTCATCAATGATTTCTTTCATCAGTGTTTTGTAATTCTTCTTGTAGAGATCTTTCACCTCCTTGGTTAAGTATATTCCTAGGTATTTTATTTTCTTTGTAGCTATTTAAAATGATATTGAGTTCTTGATATGACTATCAGCTTGACTATTATTGGTATATAGAGATTCTACTGTTTTGTGTACATTAATTTAGTAAACTGAGACTTTACTGAATTTATTTAACAATACCAGGAGTCTTTTGGTGTAGTTTTTAGAGTTTTCTAGATATAAGATCAGATCATTGGCAAATAGGGATAGATTGACTTCCTTTTTCCTCAGTTGGATGTTCTTTATTTCTTTCTATTGTCTGATTCTCTGGCTAAGGCTTTCAGTGCTATGTTGAATAAAAGTGGTAACAGTGGGTACCTTTGTCTTGTTCCAGTTCTTAGGGGAAATGCTTTCAATTTTTCCCATTCAGTATGATATTGGTGGTGGATTTGTCATATGTGGACTTTATTATTTTGAGATGTGTTCCTTCTATGCCTAGTTTGTTGAGGGTTTTTGTCACAAAGGGGTATTAGATTTTATAGAATGATTTTGTTGCATCTTGTGATAATTGTATGGTTTTTGTTTTTGATTCTGTTTATGTGGTGAATCACATGTATTGATTTCTTATGTTGAACCATCCTTGCATCCCTGGGATGAAACCCACTTGATCATGGTGAACTATCTTTTTGACATGCTATTGGATTCTGTTTGTCAGTATTTTTTTGGGGATTTTTGTATCTATGTTCATGATGGATATTGATCTGTAGTTTTCTTTTTTTTTTCTGTGTCCTTTCCTGGTTCTGATATCCATGTGATATTGACTTCATTGTATTAGTTAGGGAGGATTCTTTAATTCTCAATGTTATGGAACAGTGCCAGTTCTTCTTTGTAAGTCTGGTAGACTTCAGCTGTGAATCCATCTGGTCCAGGGCTTTTTGTTGTTTTTCTTGGGAGGTTTTTTACTACTGTTTCAATCTTGCTTCTTGTTATTGGTCTGTTCAGGATTTCTATTTCTTCCGGATTCAAACTTGGGAGGTTGTATGTTTCTAAAAATTTATCCATTTTCTCTAGATTTTCTACTAATAGTTTATGTGCATAGAGGTTTTCATAGTAGTCACAGATGATATTTTGTTTTTCTGTGGTATAAGTTGCAATGTGTTGTTTTTCATTTCTGATTGAGCTTATTTGAGTTACTTCCCTTTTATTTCTGGTTAACATAGCTAATGGTCTATCAATTTTGTTTATCTTTTCAAAGAATCAACTTTTTGTTTCATTGATCCTTTGTATTGTTTTTGTTTGTTTAGTTCTGCTCTGAGCTTTGTTATTTCTTTTTTGTGTGTGCCGGCTTGGGGTTTGGTTCGTTCTTCTTTTTCTAGTTCCTTGTGATATGATATTAGGTTGTTAATTTATAATCTTTCTGTCTTTTTGATGTAAGCATTTAAGGCTATGAACTTCTGCCTTATACCTCTCTCCTTGCTCTTGCTATATTTCACAGATTATGGAAGCTTGTGACCCCTTTGTCATTCAGTTCAAGGAATCTTTTGATTTCTGTCTTAATATCATCATTGACTCAAGGATCATTCAGCAGCAGGTTGTTTAATTTCCATGACTTTATGCAGATTTTAGTTTCTCTGGGAATTGATTTCTAGTTTTATTCCACTGTGGTCTGAGAAGATATACAGTTCAAAAAAGATATATATTTCAAATATATATAAATTTTCTGAATATGCTGACACTTGTTTTGTGGCCTAACGTGATCTATCTTGGAGAATGTCTCATTTGCTGATAGAAGAATGTATATTCTGCAGTTTTTGAGTAGAATGTTCTATAAACGTCTGTTAGGTCTATTTGTTCTAGAATACTGTTCATGCCCAGTGTTTCGTTGTTGGTTTTCTGCCTCAATAATCCATCCAGTTTTGTCAGTGGAGTGTTGAAGACCCTGGCTATTTTAATGCTGTTGTTTATTTCCTTGGTTAGATCTAGTAGAATTTGTTTTATGAATCTGGAAGCTCCTGTATTAGGTGCATATATAGTTAGGATTACTATATCTTCTTGTTGAATTGTTCCCTTTATCATTAAATAATGAATGTCTTTGTCTTTTTTACTATTTTTGATTTAAAGTCTATTTTATCTGATATGATAATAACTACTCCTCTATTTTGATTTCCATTTGCATGGAATATTTTTTTTCCACCTCTTTAACTTGAGTCTATGAGAATCTTTGAGAGTTAAATGGATTTCCTGGGGACAGCATATATTTGAGTTCTGGGTTTTTTTTTTTTTTTATCCATTCAGCCAATCTATACCTTTTAATAGGGAATTACAACCATTTAAGTTCAACAGTAGTACTGATATGTGAGATACTGTTCTGTTCATCATGTTGGTTCTTACCTAGTTGCTTTGTTTTCTCCCTTGTGTTACTGTTTTATAAGAGCTGTGAGTTTTTATTTTTGGATATTTTTACACTGGTGGGTATTGATTGTTCTGTTCCATGTACAGAGCACTTTTAAGCATTTTTTGGTAGGGCAGGTCTAGTGGTAACAAATTCCCTTAGTGTTTGCTTGTCTGGGAAAGACTTTATTTCTCCTTTATTTGTAAACTTATTTTTGCAGGATACAAAATTCTTAGTTGGAAGTTATTCTGTTTATAAAAACTAAAAATGAGACCTCAAGCCCATCTGGCTTATAATGCTTCTGCTGAGAAATCTGCTATTAATCTGATGAGTTTTCCTTTGTAAGTTACTTGATGCTTTCATCTCACAGTTTGTAGGATTTTTCTCCTTCACTTTGACTTTGGCCAGACTAATGACTACGTACCTTAGTGAAGTCTTATTTGCCATGAATCTTCCAAGTGTTTGATGAGCTTCTTGTATCTGGGTGTCTAAATCTCTAGTGATACCAAGGAAGTTTCCCTCAAATACATTTTCCATGCTCTTTGCTTTTTCTTCTTCTCCCTTAGGGATATCTATGATTCTAACATTCATTCACTTGACTCAGTCCCATATTTCTCAAAGAGATTATTCATTCTTCTTGATTCTTTTTTCTACATTTTTGACTGACTATTTTAATTCAAAAGCCTTGTCTTCGAGCTCTGAAATTCTTCCTTCTGCTTGGTCTAGTCTGTCATTAAAACTTTCTACTGTATTTTGAAATTCTCTAAATGACTCATTTCTAGAAGTTCTGTTATATCCTTTTAGTAAATTTTTCATTCAGCCACTGAATTTTGTTTTGGTTTCTTTGTGCTGGTTTTCAACTTTCTTGTCATCCCATTGATCTTACTTGCCATCCATATTCTGAATTCCATATCTGACAATTCAGCAATTTCTCTTTGTTTGGAGTCCATTGCTAGAGAAGTATTGTGATCCTTTGGGGGTGTCAAAGCAGCCTTTTGTTTTTCATGTTGTCAGAATTCCTAAGCTGGTTCCTTCTTACTGAAATCTCTTCATTCAGATCAAGACAGATAGTTTTGTGGTACATCTGTTTGCCTCTTCTCCTCTGGGAACTCTGTTTCTCAGTGAAGAGAGGCAGAGGTCTTTGGGTGTCATACTTGAATCCTACTCTGGAAGATTAACCAAGCAAGAGAGGGGCAGGTGCACTCTGAGCCTTTAACACTGCTGCTCTTCTGTGTCTCCCTGTTCCCCTGTCGTTGTCATAGGTGGTTCGTGTATATGACATGAATATTGGCTCTGCTTAGGTCTGTCAGTGGTGGCATTACCTCAGATGGTAGCAGCAAGCACCTGGGGCTGTGGGTGCTGTCTCTGTCTGGGTCCACTGGCAGCTGTGGCCAGATGGGGCTGCCCCAGTGGTGGCAAAGTGCACTGGGTCCATGGACGCCCACTCTTCCCAGGTCCCTTGGTGGCAATGGGGGCACATGGTACCCACCCAAGAGACACACAGCAGGGCCTGGCCTCCCTGCTCCCTCTCCGGCTCAGCAAGGGGGATGAAGAGGCAGCACCAATGGATCTGATCCCCAGGTAGAGGCAGTGCTCTGGGTCTGAGAACTCAAAATGGTACCAATACAGCTCCCAGGGTTTGTAAGGCAGCAGGAGCCTGCTATGCCTTCTCTCTGGAGCAATGCAACTGCACAGTATCCAGTCAACTCCCTGCAACAGTCTAGTGGCCTGTTGCTGTGATGGGACCCTCTCACAGCTCTGATTACAGTGTCCACAGGGGAAATGTGGAGCTCCAGGGTTTTCTCCTTTGTCCCTTCCTCACATGCATATGCCTTCCCCGTGTACCTCCAATCCTGCAAAGTAGGTCACCCTGCTTTTCTCTCCTTCACTTTGGGAGCCTCCTGTCACCATTCTGTTGATTCCCAATGCTCTCTTTTAGATGATCAATCCAAAGGTAACTATCTACTTGCCAATTGCAATCTTGTCTGTGAGAGTGGAGTGTGCAGACTGCTTCTAGTCTACCATCTTTGAATCATTGATCTTTTTATGTTTCCATAGTTTTGCCTTTTCTAGAGTGTCTTAAAGTTGGATCATATAGGTATCTTTTTCAGATTGACTTCTTTCACTTAGTAATATGCATTTAAGTAATATGCATTTAATGACATGCACTTAGTAATATGCATGTCATTTTGTGGCTCAATAGCTTATTTCCCTTTAATGCTGACTAATATCTCTCATTGGATATTTTATTTTAATGCTGAATAATATCTCATTGGATATGGACATACCACAGTTTGTTTATACATTTACCTATTGAAAGCCATTTTGGTTGTTTCCAAGTTTTGACAAGTATGCAAAAAGCCACTATAAACATTCATGTACAAGTCTGGACATAGTTTTCAACTAATTTAGATAAATACCAAAGAACACAATTTCTGGATTGTATGTTAAGAGTATGTTTGGTTTTATAAGAAACTATCAAACTATCTTCCAAAGTAAGCTGTACCATTTTACATTCTTACTAACAATTAATAAGATTTCTTATTGACCCATATCCTTGTCAGCATTTGATGTTGTCAGTGTTCTGGATTTTAGCCATTTTAATAGGCATGTAGTGGGGTTTCATTGTTGTTTTAATTTGCAATTCCCTAATGATATATAATGTTGAGCACCTTTTCATATATTTATTTGCCACTTGTACATCTTCTTTTGTGAGGTGTTTTTCAGATCTCTTGCCTAGTTTTTGATTGGGTTATTTTATTATGGTTGAGTTTCAAGAGTTCTTTGTATATTTTGGAGACTGGTCCTTTACCAGATACGTGTTTTACAAATATTTTCTCCCATTTTGTGACTTGTCTTTTCATTCTCTAAATACTATTTATTTTAAGAAGAAAAACATCATCCAATATGAAACTGAGGCTCAAAAACCGTTATTCTTGACTGATTATTTTCCCAATTTACTGACACATTTTGTAACCTCTGGAAAAACTCTAGCCTCATATCCACTGCCAATACCTTACTGTGTCTTACTGAATTACTCTAATAAATGCTTCCTTGGACTTGAGGATTTTAGTTCTGTAAGAACCATGAAGGCTCTGAGATTTTATCCTAATTGCAGACTAACAGGTTATCCTGCCACAATTTGATGATTACTGTCAGAAGACATGAAACTCCTGGGTCAGACACAATGACTTTATTACTCACAACACAGAAAGTTCTACGACCTTCATGTTTGTAAGTGTTCTCCTTACTCCCCAAGTCCCATATTCTCTTTATACTCCTTCTAGTTTTGATTCCTAAAATTTCCCAGTATGTATCATCATACCAGCCAGTACAAACTTTTTGCCTTTTTCTTTTTCAAACAGCACTATCCTTTCATTCCTTCCATTCTCCATATCTTTAATGCTATCCCCCATCAACAATTTCATTGACACAGTTAGATCTTTTTGTTCAAGCATTAAGTCAAATGATATCTCTCACGTGAAACATTTTTAAAATGAATCCCTTCCTTCTCCTGAACTCTTCTAGCACTTTTCCCCATACCTCAATTTAAGTACTTTTATTATATTTAGTTGTCTATTTGTATTTTCACTCTACTAGCATGCAAGCAACTAGGGTCTATATTTCTTCAAACCAAGAACTCTGTCTAGAAAATATTGAGCAAATGAAAGAATAAGTAAATGTTGTGATTTTTATATTTTCCTAAAAATTTTTGAGACAGAGAAGAGGGTATAATTTTGAAAACCAATTATTGTTTATCAATAAAACAACTTCTCAGCTTATCAAATTTTTTTCATTACCATAATCAGAGATATTTTTTAGACCTTCTTTGCATTTTGGCAAAAAACCCAATGCTTTCTTTTATTAAACCTGCTGTAATGTTTTAACCTAATGTGAAAGTAGCAGAGCAAAACAAAAAAATTGCATTCTGGCTTGTCAAAATCCCTCTTTTTATCCCTTTTATCTCAACTAAAATCCTTCTTCAACTTTCCTAACTGCTTGACATCCTTTAAGTGCTTTCATGTTAGCATTGCTCCTCCTGAAGTTACCTTGCACAACCCAGCCCTCCCAAGAGGAAAGCAGGTTCCAATTAAGCTAACAGTCAGCAGGGTGAAAACAGTGTCTGCTGAGATCAGAATAGCACAATATTTTCAAGAATGAAAGGTTCACAACTTTTTTCCAGAAACTAATAGGCAAGGCAGCTCCCAGCTTGCAAGGAAGACAAGGTGGCACCACCAGGGAGACTGTCAGGTGAAGGGGAAAACAAGGAAGACAACCAGCTATCCAAAGAGAAGTGCAAACCAGAGGCTCTTGGCAAAAGCATGGGCTTTGTGTTCACAAAGTTTTGGATTTGAAAGTAAGAATCTGCTTCTTACCAGTTCTTTTGTTTAACAAATTTTTTTTAAGTGACTAATAAGTGCTGGGTGTGCAATAGTGAAGAGGGCAAATGTAATCTCAGCCCTGGTAGATTTTATAATCTAGCAGGGTTTAGACAAAAAGCAAATAAACCAAAAAATCAGTTTATACTTATAAGTTATGATTAATGCCATAAAGGAAAAATACAAGGTGTCCAAGAAAGTCAATGATTGTAAGAACGTACTTTGATTGTATGGTCTAGAAGGCCTTGTATTGAGAGATGTTTTATTTGATATGAAAAATAAGTTTCCAGCCAAAGATCATGAGGGGAAATAATTAGGGAAAGGAAAGGTATTTTACCTCATCTGCAAAATGAGTATTCTCATGAAAGTTTACATATAAAATGTTTGATACAAGAATAATGCATTGTAAATGTTCAGCGTGTGATGGTTCTTGTTTTTTCTATGGCTGTTGACCGTATATACTTTGTAGCCAGTTTGTAAAAGCCTACAGATAACTGAAAAATCTTTTAAACCCTAACAGACACTTAAATAATAAGCATCAGAGTTATATTTTTAAAGAAGAGGGAAATATATAGAACATTATACACAACATAGAGAAAATACCATCTGCAACTCAGCATCCTCACTAATTCATATGCTGATAATTAGGAATTTTACATTTGTTCTGTGAAGCAAGTGAAAAATGTAATCAAAATATAAACAGTCAGGATGCTTAACTTAATTAAGGAAACCTGTTGCTTCTGAGCAACTTTAAACCACATACATTTGCATATAATTAATGTGTTGATTACAAATGACTTGAATTTTCTCATTAAAACAAGGCAAGTAAGATCTTAGCTCCATCTTTGCAAACTTGCATTTCTTGACAAAGTTTGCAATAATTAAGTTATGCTGCTTAGACTGATTCTTTTCTTCAGTTAGTCCAAATTAGAGTTTTCTGTGTGGCCAGTCCTAAACTGAGCTGCTTTCCTTTAGTAGCTTGTTATAATTTATACTTTGTCATTTTCCAGAAGGCAGTGGATCCAATTAAGGTGGACTTTTTTAAGGTTAAATGATCTTTGCAATAGTTATGATTTGATAAAGATTGAAAGGGTGTTCAAGATGTAATTTTCCTTCCTTTATTATTCTGCCAAATCTTCCTTTCTATAATCCTCAAGACTATTCCCACATCTCTGATTCCATATGCCCAGAGAGCGCCATACGGGTCCCATATGATTCTCTACATACTTAAAAAAAATGTTGTCTTTGTTCTCTGCCTCATGGGAGGAGATGAGTTGTTAAAGAGTTGTGCAAGTTTTAGCATTGAATCCCAGAAGTCAGGCCTCCCATTGGACTAAAGGTCCCAAACTGGACCTTAAAAAACTAATATGTTTTATTAATGTTGAATGATAATCTTCATGTCCCAGAAGGGAGGGTTTCAGATCATCTCTAGAGCGTATCCTTTTCTGACCATCTTATAAAATATTTTAAAATGTCCAAGATCATCATTAGACACAAGTTTTGGATAATGTTAAGAAGACACATTTAAAAAAAAATAACATCATGACTCTCATAGAGATATCAAGTGAGCATGTATCGTTAATGAGGGAATTGGTAACATAAGCAGTTCAAAGGAGAATTCAAAGATAATTTGCAGGTCAAGAATATTGAAATGAAGGTACCAGTTGAGGCAAAACTCTCACTACTTTCATAGTGGGGAGAGAAGTCAATTGAATCTCTCCTGGAATGAATCTATTTGCATATCCAAAACAGTACTTATTATTTATTGCTATCAATTATCTACAATTTACAGAGTTGTAAAATAGCTTAAAGTTAACAAAAGCCCAGAGCCTCTATAAAATCAGAATTGGATAACCCAAAAGGGTTTGTTCTTACCAATACAGAATATTACAGAACACAGTGGACACAGAAATAATGAGTAACCTTCGATAAGTGCTTTTGTGTGTATAATCGCTCTAAATGCTTTTCACATGATTGTTTCCTTTAAGCCTCATAGCTCCACATGGTAAATTCAATTACTAATCTCATTTTACAGATGAGGAAATGGAGGCAGAAAGGAATTAAAGAAATATATCCAAGATCCCACAGGTCATAAATGGTAGAACCATAATTTAGACCTCAGTATGATTCCAGAGCTTGTACTCCAATGTTGAGAAATATTATTGAGGAATTAATGAAATGTGGCTCATAAGATCATTATTTTATTGTATCACTCAACATTGCTATATTAAGGACAGAAACAAGAGTTTGCAGGGTTTTGCCCTGAAAGAATGTGTGAACTCAATGGTTCACTTATCAGAGGCTGTTATCATGGGAGAGCTCTCAAATCTCTGGTAGGGATACATTCCAAGAGACTTCCTGGTTATCTCTCTGTGTGGCTTTTCTGGGTCTCAAATGCCGAGACACAGGTAAATATCTGGCCCACAGGATGGGAGCCAGAAACAATGCATGTACTTTGCTCTAAGACATGCCTCTGTGTTATAAACAACTTGTTTGTAGAAACAAGTTGTAGGCTTCCTGTTCACTCCTGATTGTCTGTTTACCTTTAAATCCACAATAACTAAATCAAAGAAATATAGAGTCACTATACCTTTTTAGTTATACTTCTGTTAATTGAGGACTACCTCTTAGAACTTAGAAGTTAGCCACTGAAAGACTTTGTACCTGTTTGTTCACCTAGATAAAGACTTGTTAGTAGCCCTTTGAGAGGACTTTTTGACCTTAACCCACTACCTGTGTAATCCTGCTCCCCTAGCAACTGCATTCCCTGATATACAAATGTGTTACCCTGACAACTAGTAATTGAGATCTGTGTTTATAAAAACCTATGTGAATCTAACCATATTGCTAGACAGTCATGGGG
>CAUYRT010095298.1:0-14320 GCA_963574885.1 Lepilemur ruficaudatus
AGTTTAGGACCTTGTCATTTCTCACGCAGGTACTGCAGTGTCTTCTAACTAGTCCTTCTGTCTCAGTCTTGGTCCCTTCCAATCTACCCTTCCAATCCATCCCAGAATGATCTTATTTTCCCCTCTAAAGCTGGAGGGTGATTTATTACTTCCTTCAGAATAAAGCCCTTTGCACAGTATTTTAAACCTTCCATAACCTAACTCTTGCTAACAACCACAGTGCCATCTCATTTCATGATGAGAAGTCATTCCTGCACCTTCCTTAATGCCTGTCCCATGACCTTTCCTGTCCCACATGCCATCGGGTTGAAAGGCTTTCTCCTCCTCTCTCTTCCTCACTTGACTTGTGTGCATCCTTCAAATTCATCTAAAGACTTCCTTGTCTTGGAAACCTACCCTGAGCCCCCAGGCTGACTTGTGTGTCCTTATCCAGTCATTACACATCCTGCACCCTTGGCTATCAGTGTTAATTGTCAGTGCCTCCGCCATGAGATGACAAATTCCTGGAGAATAGGGACTCTCTTATTTTCTTCTGTGTACTTAGCACCGAGCACCTGTTGCAATGTTAACCATCAATAAATTTAATCGAATGAGTGAAAAAAGTGGCTTTTATGCAATTTTGCAGGGAATAGCTATGACAAAAATCTATAAACTATGGTCTCATCTTTTTTGTCTTGATACAGCCTGTTATTTATTAATACCCTTCAAACTGATTACAATGAAAATACAGAAAGCCTTGACTGACTCCGAGTCTCAGCTGTGAAGGATAAAACTATAAAATTCACACGCACTCAATAACTGGTATCCTTTCTTAATCTTGGAACGGCATCCCATTAGACAAATGATTTATATTTGCTGTAGGAGTGTAAACAGCATTCTATTTCATGAATATGAAGCAGTATCTCTATGTCATTTAAATAAGGGAATTACTATCCTGGGAAAGTTAGAATGTGAAAAGCAAAAACAAAAATGAAAACAAGAAAAGGAAAGAATTAGGAAGAGCTTGAAAGGTTGTCTTACCTTCTACTAGAATATAACCCTTATAGCGTAAGAACACTGGTTCACTCTGCATTCCCAGTGCCAAGTGCATTCCTTAGTCTAGAATATGCGAAGAAGGAAGGGAAGAGAGAACAGAGGAAGAAAAGATGATGGAGATTGGGCGATATGGGAGCAACCATGGGCACATTTTAAAAATATATGTGCAGCTTGCTCATGCACGGATTGCCAACTGATGGGTGTGCCATGTACTGTCTGCTGTCACTGAGCTCATACTCAGCCTTCTTTACCCATCTCTCTACCCCTGGGACAGGAAGCCTGCAAACTACATTTCCCAGACTGTTTAGCCAGCTGGTTTACTAGATTTTGCCAGTGGGAGGTAGTGTTGGGAGACTAAAAGGCAGGAAAGAGAGAGAAGCTGTTTCTTTCCATCTCTGGGTGACAGTAGCAGCCATGGACGCAGCGTCAGTGGGCAGCAGGTGCCTGTCCTGGGTTCTGCTCAGCAGCCAGGTTCCCACAGTGGCAAACTCGAGAGCACAGTGAGCACCAGCATGGGACATTGTTTCTGCCTTTGCTCTTCTAGGCCTTTCTACAATTAACTTATCTTTGAGCAATTTCGCATTTTGGCTTTTTGTGCCTCTCCATCCCCCTCAATCTCTCCAATACCCTTTTAAACTATTATCTACATAAAATCCCCTCTGAAATATCTAAAATATTTTCCATTTTCCCAAGTTAGACACCAGTTGCTACCCAGACATTGACCATCAAATGTTGACAAATGAATAAATTAATATATTCACATTTGGTTAAAGGTATACAAAGATTCTTTCAACTGTAAAATGCATTTGAAACCAAATAGCATATGAAATAAAGAAGCAAGTTGCTAGCAACAGGTATATTAAATGTAATCTCCACTCAATAGTGGGAGATATGTTTAAAATAAAAAGAATGTCATGGTAAGAAAATGCAGAGAGGTAGACCAGGACACGCACAAGCCAGCTCTCTGCCTTTGGCAACCCACATAGACTTCCCATGCCTCAGTTTCACTCTCTGTAAAATGAAAGGGCCAGATTGGATAAACTCTCAATGAGATTCTAAGGCTGAAATTTTAAGGATTTTTGCCTTTGAGTAAAGTCTTTCTTGTACAGCTGGGAAGAAATACCCCCATATACAAGGAGAATCTGGGCTTGGCAGAGCCTCCAGTTAGCCTGCACCTGACATGCATGTCCATGGACACATCCCTGTTGGCACATCCCCAGTGCTGTCCGCTGCCAGATGTTTGTCTTCACTGTATGCCCAGGACCCATTTCAAAAGCTGTGGAGGCCAAGTCATTGCCATGGCCATGATCTCTACTGACCCTATACACGATACTCACAAATGCAATAAAGCAAGTTTATGCAAGGTGCAGATGATGGAATTAATAGTCCTACAACAAATAGGAGAATTGTGCCAGGAGTCTGTCACATTATTAAATACAAAAGAACATTTCTAGACATTACCAGCCTGTTTTCCACTGGTGAGTTTGCTCTGCTATATTATCTTTGATTTATGTCCCTTAATGTGTTCCCCGATCACATATATATTTTGTTAATATTAATGTATTTATGCAACTTGAAATTGCCTAATTAATCCCTTGCTTTCCCCATGAGTTATGTAAGTTGGTGGATTTATATGATAAATATTATAATGAAGAAAACACAACAATGGAGCATAAAATACTAACTTAATTTACCATACCCTTAGCAAAGAAGTTTAGGCTATGATTTCCCCTCTGAAATTAACTAATATTTCTTATTGCTTTTCCTAATTAAAACTTATCCCTTTCCTCCATCCTAAGGGTGCCATTTTTATTCCTGAAAATATTTAGGAGCTACTATGTATCAAGTCACTATGTTGGGTGTTTTGGAGAATACTAAACTAAACAATATACGTACTCCCCTCTGCAAGCACTTCTAAAATCTGTGAAGGAGTCTCTCCACTTCAGTTCTATTGACATTTGGGGCCAGATAATTATTTGTTGTCAGGGCTGGTCCTATGCATTGAAGGACGCTTAGCCATGGAGACAGGCCTCCAGATGGTTAGCTCTGCAAGGACAGGCACATACTGTTTTGACCGCCTCTCTACTCAGCACTTAGCACAGTACCTGGCACATAGTAGATCTTAAATAACACCGTTGAATGTTGTCATTCATTTTTATTCATTATAAATACATAAATAACAATCATGCCAAATAGGCCAAAAGAGAGGAGTAGAAGAGTCCAAAAAGGGAGTAAATTGGAACTGGAGGGGCAGGAGTCCAGGAAGAGTGAGGTTGAGGAAGGTGTCCTACACAGGAATGTGCATGGGTAAGGATGAGCTGGAGATCAGTTGACCTGGAGTGTAGGGTGAGCAGAGGGGCAGGTTGGAGAGAGGGCAAAAGGGAGTTGGATCCAGATCATAGAGGGTCTGGAATGCCATGTTTGAATTAAAGCAGGCCCACAAAACCACAGGAAATCATAGGGATAATCGAGCAGGGACATTGCATATATCCCACCAGCAGAAAGACAAAACCTCGTGGCATATGTAGGGTGAAGAGACAATAGAGATGGAGAAACCACTTAGGATGTTTCATAATATAATTGTTAAAATAGGAGCATGAACTAGGCTTGTAAGAGGTACACGAGTTCTGAAGGAGACTGAGTTGAATAGGGAGGATCTGGGATAGCATGCTGACCTCTTTCCTTGTTTGGTGTGACATCCATGTTCCTCAGGAGGACATTTATAGCCCTTATTAATTCTCCAGCATCTTCTCCCACCTTCTCCTCTATCAATCACTCCCACTCTCCTACTCTTCTTAGGCTCAAATTATGCTTATTCCTCACACCATTGAACAGAGTCTTTTAAACATTATCTGTCCTTCGCAGTATTTCTGGAACACTTTCTCTACCTTTAACTGTTTGGAAAACTCTTTTTTTTTTTTTTTTTTGTTTGGAAAATTTCTTATTCACCCTTAACAATGCTATTCAGGTGACATCTCCTTCACAAAGTTTGTTTGGACCACTCAAGGTGCAGTAAACACTTTCTCTTATGTATGTTGTGTATATTTGTATATTTACACAGATAGTAGTGTATCACAATTACCTTTTGCACTTTGCTTATGATTTTTTCTTCAAAAGCCACTTTTTCTACCTAGATTGATCTACAGATTCAATGCAATCCCTATCAAAATATCAGTGATATCTTTACAGGAATAGAAAAAACAATCCAAAAATCCATATGGAACCACAAAAACATCCCAAATAGTCAAAGCAATCTTGAGCAAAAAGAACAAAACTGGAGGCATCACACTATGTAACTTCAAAATATGCTATAAATCTATAGTAATCAAAATAACATGGTACTAGCATAAAAACAGACACATAGACAAATGGAACAGAATAGAGAGGCCAGAAATAAATCCACACATTTATAGCCAACTTATTTTTAACAAAAGTATCAAGAACACACAATGGGAAAAGAACAGTCTCTTCAATAAATTGTACTGGGAAAACCGGATATTCACATACAGAAGAATGAAATTATACCCTTATCTCTCACTACATACAAAAGTCAACTGAAAGTGGAATAAAGCATTAATCCTTAAAGACTTGAAACTCTGAAACTACTAGCAGAAAGCATAGGGGGAAAATTCCATGACATTGATCTGGGCAATGATTTTTTTGGATAAGATCTTGAAAGCATAGACATCAAAAACAAAAATAGACAAATGGGATCACATCAAACCAAAAAGTTTCTGCACAGTAAAGAAAACAATCAACAGAGTGAAGAGACAACCTACAGAATAGGAAAAGATATTTACAAACTATACATCTGATAAGAGGTGAATATTCAAAATGTATAAGGAACTCAAACAACTCAATAGCAAGAAAATAAGCAACGTAATTTAAAAAATTAAAAATAGAACTACCATATAATCAAGCACTGCTGTCACCAACTCCCTGTTAGGGTTAGGGTTGCAGAGCTTCCCTACCCCAGTGGAAAAATTATCTTCCATGAAACATAGAAATGGAGGTGGGGTGGGGTGGAGAGGGTGGCTGCACAGCAGAGGGTGAGCAGCAGGCTAGCAAGTGTATTTACAGCCACTCCCTATCGCTCGCATTACTGCCTGAGCTCCCCCACCCCCTGTCCGTGGAAAAATTGTCTTCCATGAAACCAATCCCTGGTGCCAAAAAGGTTGGGGACTGCTGACCTAGCACTTCTCCCACTACTGGGTATATATCCAAAGGAAATGAAACCAGTATGTTGAAGAGATATCTGTACTCCATGTTTATTCAATGAAACATTATTCAAAATAGTCAAGATATGGAATCACCCTAAGTGTCCATTAATGGATGAAAGGATAAACAAAATGTGATACACACACACACACACAATGGAGTACTATTTAGCCATTAAAAAGAAGAAAGTCCTGTCATTTGTGACAACATGGATGAACTGGAGGATATTATGTTAGCTGAAATAAGCCAGGCACAGAAAAACAAATACTGCCTGATCCCACTCATATTTGGAATCTAAAAAAGTTGATCTCATGGAAGTAGACAGTAGAATGGTGGTTACCAGAGTCTGGGGTGATCAGCGGGGAGGGGGAATGGGGAGATATTGGTCAAAGGATACATAATTACAGTTAGATAGGAGGAATAAATTCAAGAGATCTATTGTACAGCAAGGTGACTATAGGCCAGTCATGCACCACATGATATTTTGTTCAATGACAGGAATGAGTATATGACAGTGGTCTCATGAGATTATAATACCATATTTTGACTGCCTTTTCTATGTTTAGTTGCACAAATACTTACCATCGTGCTACAATTGTCTACAATATTTAGTACAGTAGCATGCTGTACAGGTTTGTAGCCTAGAAGCAACAGGCTACCACTGTATCACAGAGCCTAGATGTGTAGTAGGCTATACTGTCTAGGTGTGTGTAAGCGCATTCTATTTCATTATTGCACAATGATGTAATCACCTAATGATGCATTTCTCAGAATGAATCCGTATTGAACAATGCATAAAGATATTGTATTCTTGAAAAATGCAGAGAGAGAGTGATGTCAGCACAAAAAGGATAACTAAGTCAGGTAATGCATTTGTTAATTAGCTAGCTTTAACAATTTCACAATGCATATATACTTCAAAACATTATGTTGTACATGATAAATACATATAATGTTTAATCTGTCAATTTAAAGAAATAATTAAAAAAATTAAAAAGCCACTTTCCCCTTGCACATATGTGAGATGATGGATGTGTAAGTTATTAATTTACTGTAGTTTATAATAGCAGAAGATTGGAACATAAATGTCCACCCTATGGGATTGGTTATACGCATGGAACTTAGAGAGCTACGAGGCTGTAACAAAGGATGAAGAGGATGTTTCTGTGTTGATATGGAATGACCACCAAGAGCTATTGTTGCATGACAAAAGCAAAGTGCCCACCATTGGCATAGCATGCTACCTTTTTAATACAATAAAAACGTTTAATATAATAAAAAGAGGAATGGCAAAATCCGAAAGAGTGTATTTGTAGATGGCTAAAATATTTCTGGAATATAAACAGAGTATTGATAAAATTGGTTGCTCTCTGGGGGAAGGAACTCAGTTGCTGGAGGTCTGGGGTAAAAGGAGACTTCTTACTACATATTAATATATCCTCTTGAATTCTTTGAATTTAGAACATGAAAATATACTACCCATGGAAAAGAATTAAAAGTATTAAAAGTGATTGTTCATGAAAGTTTCCAATTCCATTTCTGAGGTTTGGTTTGGTTTTTGGTGCTTTCAGGTATAACAACAGCAATAAGAACAATAGCATCAAGCAAATCTGCTATTTATAACCCCAACCACCTTCCAAGGAAAGTCATTGCTGTGGAGAGCGAGTCCCTCGTTCTGCTGAGCACAGCGATTATTTTGTACACATGAGTTTGGGAGTTGGTGTGCTAAAGAAGCAGAATTTCTCGGCATAAGAAAAAGGTTCCTAGGCTGATCCAGGAGAGAATAAACAAGAAGAACATTTGGGATGGGAGAGAGTAGAAGCAAATATGATGAGGGTGAACAGATGGGCTTCCTCCAGGGGATAGAGGTGGCCTATGAGAAACTGAGACCAGGGCAGTCAGAATGATCAAGACACAATTTTATGTTGCTGGTCCTGGGTGCAGAATGTGATGTTAGTTCCCTGTGATTCCCAAATTCCCACTGCTACATGCGACAGTTCTGAACATCTTTCAAATGGTTGTTGGGAGGATCAAATGAGATCATACGCATAGGTGCTTTGAATGGTGCCTGCTACATAGTACGCACTCAATAAGTCTTAGTTGTTAATAATAATTAGTATTATTTGAACTTGTTTTGAAGGTGGGGATTTAGGAGAGTGGATACCAAGGTTGGGTCCACAATTCCAGGGTAGAGAACAAGGGACAAGATGCAGAGTGAAAACTGGAGGTCAAAGGTAGCATCAAAGTGTAAGGCTTTGCTGACCTGAGGAATTTTGAGGAAAGAGCTTTGGGTTTTGGTAAAAGGGTGTGACTCTATGGTATCAAGATGTTAAGTGGCTGTTAAACCCCAGATTACATCTGAGTCACAGAGCCAGCCGGCACCCCAAGTTCACATGGCTCCAATGGTTACAGATCGACAGCAAAAATGTTCCCATGTGCCCTGAGTGACACTCAGCACCTGCAGGGACTCCTGGGGTGGACTTTGAGGAGGCTGTAGGGGAGAGTCTGACATTGAAATGAAGGCTCTTGCTGCTCATTGAGTATTTTATAGCTAGTTTCATAATGTGATCCATCATGATGATAACCAATAGCACGTTTATAAACTAGAATTATCCAAATCATATAGAAAACGTTGCTATGGTTTTCTAGGTTACAAAAAGGAACACAGCTCTAGGAGGAGCCCACCCAGACACATCTGGCATTTCTGGGTGCCTGTTAGATACAGAAAATGGAGGTCTGATCAGCCTCAAGGTCATTGCTGATGGCCAGAGTGCACCCGGATTTGATATAGTTATTTGCAATGTTGTCTTCAGAAGAAGGTCCCTCTGGGGAATTACATAACACCGTCAGCAGCTGTTGTGTAGATTTAAACTGAAATTGGGTTATAAAAAAATGGTTTTGTGAGTCAAAAAATTTAGTGTTGCTTCCTGTCTCAATTACCTAAATGCTGTCATCAGAGCCTCCAAATTATTTAACTCAATTTTGGTCCTACAGCAGGTTCTGTGTTTTGGAAGGTATTTTTTTAAAGCAGGAGTAACTGATTTTCCATGTTTATTTCCCTAAAGCTATGATGCCATGTATAAGGGCAGCCTGGAGTGATGATTTGGAGTCAGAAAGCCTGCATTTGAGGGCTGGCTCTGCCACTTAGCAGGCAAATTTGGGCTGTCCTGTGAATCTCCACACAGAGGATTTTCTTTTTGAAAGGTTTGTATTCTCTTTTTAAATGCTCATACCTCTAGGAAAGTGCCATGCCTTAACCCCTTCCATATCAATCATCTATCTATTAATACTTAGCTATCTACTTACCCATCATCTATCTCTATCTAACAAAGCTATCTTTTACCGTTTATTAAATCCTTTTCTAAAAGCAATTTCTGGATGAGGAGGGCAAGTAGGAGAAGTGGCTGAGGCCGAACAACAGGCTCCAGAGTCTCTTTGCCCTCACCCTGCCTAGTGCTGACCTGGTTTTCATGCACAAGTCTTGACCCTTCTTCTTAAATGAGGCAAATCCTGGCGGCAGGAGAGCGTGGTAAGGAGCTCACAGCAGCACTGGCGGCTTGCTCCAGACAAGAGCCCGTGCGCTGCCCCCTGGGCAAGCTCATCTTGGACAGATCCTTGATCTGTGTCCTGGAACACATTCACTGTGGCAGCCTCGTTCCAGCTCAGGTTCCAGGCATTTGTCAGAATGAACTTACAAGCTCCAAGATGGATCAGTTGCCTTTGCTGGAGCCGTGAAATCTGGCAGTTGCAGAGTTGGTCTCAGAAAGTCTGCTTAAGCTGGGTGATTAAGCTCTGGTTGTTCCTTGCTTTGGGCTAGCTCGTGTGCAGTGGGTGGCCTGCCTAGCACATTCATGCATTCGTACATTCCACAGGTATGAAGCACCCTCCATGAGCCAGGCACTCTGAGCCTCTGAATACAGAAAGGTGCCCATGACCTCTCTGATCGTCTCCACTCAGTTGTCGTAGCTCTGCACTCATCTAGGGGGGACCTGAAATCTCTGTGACCCTTCCAGGGCTAAGCTGGCACTTATTTGGTGGGAGCAAACCGGGAGGGGAGACCCTCCGAGGCTGACCTCGGGCTGGCCAGAGGGTTCTACTTCCTGTTCCAGGCTGGAGTGCCAGGGCCTGCCGAGTTGTGTTCTCCTCCTGCTTCCTCACTGAAAGGACCATGGTGAGGTGGGTAGGGACTAAATTTCTACCCTCTGTGTTAGGGTTAGGACAGTCTGCCCTGAGCCCCTGCAGGTGGCTTTGTGGGTCTGGCCTCAGCAGGCCCAGCAGAGGTTCTGCTGGGCAGTGGAGGTTGGGACCTGGGCGTTTGCATGGAGGAGGGATGAATGTGGCCAGAGAGGTGCATTCAGGGCTGAAGAACTGATCACAGACCAGGATGTGATAGAGGCACAGTTATGGGTGGGAAGAGGGCTAGTAAGGGGGCAGAGAGTGCCAGCACAGGGCCCAAGACACGGCGGGGAAGCAGTTTGATGCTCCTGGTGGAAGGGACTAGAGCTTTCCCCCTTATTCCCTGTACTCAGCACAGCCTGTAATATAAACATTAGTTAATTTGAACTGAATTCCATAGAGAATTCCTTAAACTCCACTGTCTTTATAGCATCCTATGATTTAAATTCAGCTGAGGCTGGCAAACCCCTACCAGCCAAGACGTGAGGATGGGGAAGGGGCAGTTGTGCCCTGTCTTTTGCCACGCAGGGGCTAAGTACTCTACGTTTATTATCCCATGGGAACCTTTAACCACCCTCCCCCAAATAGATAAGATCATCCCCATGTAGACAAGGAACTTGAGCCTCAGAGAAGTTAACTGCCTAAGTTCACAGGGCTCTGCGGCATGAGGATGGGGCTATGATGTGTGGGAATCCAGGATGGGCTGATTTTTAAAGCCCAAGTCTAATCCTCAAACCACTGCCGAGAGCCCCTTGGGAGCAGAGCTCATGCCTTTGTCTTCTGTGTGCTCCTGGCACCAGGCTGAATGTGCAAAGCCGTAAATATGTTTTTGAAGAATGAATGAATGACGAACAACTGATGAATGGAGTTTGCATCTTTATTCACGAGTATTGTTCGGTGAGTCCTTAGCCCTGACTGATGTTCGCACACATAGGATGGAGACTCAGTTTTTGAGATCTCATCAATAAAAGGCTGGAGCACTTTTTCTATGTCTCCGATGTTCCATATTCCATAAGTGTGCACCAATACCTGTTAACGTGCCTGCTGCCTGAATGCTTACCACTATGAGAAACAGCTCAGGTCTCCAAAAAATACACCACATTGGGTCAAACCCAGTGGAGGTTTTGAACGTTTGCTCAACTATTGGAGGAATACTTGAGATTTTTTCTTCTTTTATCTGAGTCATCTTTACTGCCTCACAGAACTGGAAGAGTACAAGGTCGTTTCTAACTGTTTCTGGGACTTACTGCTTCTGCCTTCTTGAAAGCAATTTAAAATCTGTCTATTCAAACACACATTTTCTACAAACAAAAGTTTGTTTGCTATATATAGAAAAATGCCACCAGTGGACTAATTTGGCAGCTTTGTTGATTATCCATTGTAATGAGCCTTATTACATAATTAAAAGAATTTTTTTCTTAACTGCATTTCACTACTAATTAACATTTTACACATTCTGCAGTGGACACTTTAGGTTGAGTCAGAGACATAATTATGTCATTTCTATGCAAAGAGCAGCTAATGAATTTTTAATTAATATTAAATCTGTTGATTAAAGGCTAATTCATAAGTAAACATATTACAGCTCACAGAGGATTGCTCTCTAGAAGCTTTTCTTTGTAATTTCTGTGGTCCTTTGTCCCTTGCTACGTACCTGGGACTAAAGAAAGAAGCTGACCACACCAATTCCAAGGTATAAAAAGTAATCCATGTCAAACTCAGCCTGAATTTTTAACTATAATTAAGCTTTTCACATTCTGGTTGCTTCTAAAGCTGTGAAGCACATGGAAGATTCAAACAGGCTATGGAAAGCAAATTGGCCTCACTTTCTTTATATTTTCTTAGACTCCAAGAGGGAGAATTGCACCCTTATAATGCACGAGCAGCTCTGTGTCCTGTGGCTGCAGCAGCCTGGAGTGCTCTGAGAAATGTAGGTCCCCGTCGTATCTGGGCAGCCCCGGTGGGGGAAATCACGGGAAACCCGCGGTTGGAAAGAGGTAAGCTCCTAGGTGCTCCTGAAGGGAGGCTGTCCTCTCGGCCACCTTGGGGCATTTCCACTGCCCCCTCCACTTTTGGCCCGCCTTGTGCTAGGTTCTGGTTGCACCCAAACAGGCTGTGAAGGCTGCACATTTCACACCTCGCATGATGTGGATGAGGCTACCCTGTCCGTGACAGTCAGCTTGCAAAACTCACGAGGTACCCCTCCCTCACTGCACTTTGTTTTAGGCTACGAAACTATCTTGCTTCATACTCCTGGTTTCCGTCCCACTTGCAGCAGGGACTCTGCCTTGGAGTTAGCATCCTGTTTTAGGGCATTTGCTGATACTTGTAGATTGTTCCTTATTTCTGCCTTCTAGGTTTACTTTAAGTAGCAAGTTTTTATGAGTTATTTCTATGGAAGGCTTTTAGAAAAAATTTCCGACATAAATGTTATAAATGTCTACCTTTCTATTTTACTCATTTACCCTGGATTAGCTTTGCCCTGTGCCTTGGCTTGGCAGCTCATTCTCTAAGCTGAGTTTCCTGACCTGTATCCATGTTCTGTGTAACAGTGTGTGTGTGTGTGTGTGTGTGTGTGTGTGTGTGTGTGTATTTTGCTTTCCTTGGTGAAAGAGTCACTTTCTGCTACTTGGAGGCCCCATGCTGAGAACGATTGGGTGGCACTTTCTGGATCACTGTTTAAAAATTCACACACATACACACACACACACTCTCTCTCTTCCTCCCTCTCCCCCATTGTTGACAACATTAGCACAGTATTATGTTATGTATTTAGTAAAATTGTCCACATCATCGCCTCATTTGAGTCTCATAATTCCCATGTAGGAAGAGAACATATTGTCATTCTAATTTCATTCAAAGTTAAGTGTGTCGCAGAAAGGATAACTGACTTGCCCATTGTCTCACAGCTAGTTACTCTTGAAGGCAGGAAAAGATGCTTGTCCTTAACTTCTGCTTCATTATTCTTGTCAATACATACAATCCCATAAACCCCTTCCCTCAACTCTCAACCCCTCTATGCCCACATGCCCCTCTGGTGAAAGGGGAACAGGTAGAAAAGTGTGATCATCAGACATATGTTCTTGATCTCCCAATATTTCTCTAACCTAGCTGATCCATTCTTTGGGATAAAGACTTCTTATGGTTGGTTGAATGCAAACATCCCTAGAACTAACATCATACCATAGCATATCATCCAAGTCGTCTACCCCGAGTGAGTTTAATGATTTCTTTCCCAATAGCATGTTTTGCTAGAAGTGAAAAAAGCATCATTGACCTGGGCCTACAATTGGAGGATCCAATTGTAGGCCCTTTGAGGTGCAGACAGCGTCTAACTGACCAGCGGGGGCCAAGAAATTCTTACCCTGATACTTGTGCCTGGACATCCTGGCTGGGCATGCCACTTTCCCATAGATCACAGCTACTTATCTGAGCTGCTTCCTCCCTCCCCTCATTTCCTAGCCATGGACTGTCTGAGATGGGGACCTCAATGTGGCCCAGTTTAGACACTTGTATAAAATTTTAACAATTTCAGCAAGGGAAAATCTTGTGGAAAGGTCTTTCTTTCAACAGATATGGAGATTAGATCTGGCTATACACCCTGCTCTTAATTTCCATTTGACTTTACAAAAAAAAAAAAAAAAATGGGTACACTGCTGCCTTAGACTCTTCCATAGTGTCAAAGTTCTGCATGCATAGTGTTTGAAATTTACTAGGTATTCTGCAATTGTGTATTCATTCCAGTGAATGAATGAATGAACCTGAATTCCACAAATTTCTGCTCTTCAGTGCCCTAGTGACCCATCACCCTACCCTTTCTGGCTCTTTCCTCTGCCTTGGCACACTCAGTGCTGACATGTGTCTCCTATGCGCCACCCTTCACCAGCCCCTGAGATGTTCTCATACACACTTAGTCCCTGAAAGGGAGTCTTATGCAGAGGTCCAGGACAGAGTTTCTCCAGCCTTTTGCCACTTAGCTTGGCTGGAGCGGTCCTTGGCCATGGGGTTGAAGCGTAGGCCCTGGCAAAAACACCCCAGTTGTCAGGACTCCTGCCCCAGCCTGGGTCCTGGGGAGAGAAGAGAGGAGAGTTACTGTAGGGACGCAGAAGACACTACTTTAACCTAGGCCTGTGCTATCTCTAAAACCAGGAATCTACAGAAATAAGACTCTCAAAGGTTTACCAGGGAAGACTGGAGGAAAAGTCTAAGCTCTTCTGGAACACAGCTCAATTCCTCACAGACTTAGCAATAGAATGAAACCCAGTGAGAATGAGCCCTGGTGCTCTTGCAATCTGCTCTCAGCTTCTGCCTGGTCAGTCTGCAGCACTGCCTTCATGTTAGTTCTAAAACACCTCCCTCCTTGTCCAGGATTCACCCTGCATCCATATTCAGGACCAACTCCAAAGCTCAGCCCCGTCCACCTTCCCTCTCACCTTCCAGGGGCTCACCTGGCCCTGCCCTGAGGCTCTTCTGCAGCGCTGACCCGCATCCAGGTGTGGGTCTGACCCTCACACGGCTGCAGCCAAGCAGGGCACTGGCAGGCGGCTGAGCAGTGAGTTCCTTACGGATGGCTGAGCTGCTGTAACAAGATCCAGCAAAAATTCAGTGGCTGCAGGAATATAGAAGTCTATTTCTTTTTCATATCCTCATCCAAGTCAGTGGCCAACTCTCCTCATTACAGTCAGGCATTGCTTAACGTTGGGGATGCATTCTGAGAAACTCACCATTAGGTTATGTCATCCTGGTGTGAACATCACAGAGTGCGCTTACGCAGACTCAGGTGGTGCAGCCTACTGCACACCCACGCTCTGTGGTACAGCCTGTTGCTCCCTGGGCTACAAACCTGGACAGCATGTTACTGTACTGTACTGAGTACTGTAGGCAGCTGTAA